>ML360812.1:0-111667 GCA_005239505.1 Nicotiana paniculata
GGGCGGTGGTGACGAAAAAAAACTGAAATTTGAAAAAAAAAACTTTTTTGGGGTGGGGTGCGTAGGCATTAGGTGGGGTTAGGTGGGTAGGTGTGGAGTAGGTTGGTTAAGGTAGAGAATAGGGCGAGTAAGATTGAGAAGGAGTTTTGGAAATGTTTTCCCTTGTCTTAATAAGGAAAACATATTCCTCAAATTAGAAGAAAATGAGTTGATAAGGAAAATATTTTTCAAAATATTTAAACCAATCAAACATGAGAAAAATATTTTCGAAAAATATTTTCCTTTGTACCAAACACATGTCTTTATTTCATAAGGATTTGAGAATAATGTTTTCCTTAGAGTAAATTGCCACGATTGAGGAGAATTATACGCCGCAATGGTCTCCCAAAGATAAGAGAAACATTTTCTATCATATAAAACGGTAATTTATGCTAATAATCGGAGCTTGATAACTATATTTTCTTTATCATATTAATAAACTATTAATCATATATACTATTGCATATCAACTTCTATGTGGGATGGCAATACTACATAATTCCATATAAAATTGTGAAATCGCCATTGAGCTATTAGTTATTTTATGTAAATTATGAAAAATTGATTATTACTAAAATTTATTTTAATTTTAATCTTGCTATTTGCTGGTAGCACGTGACCTGCAACCCAAACCCAAACAGACCAAAACCCCAGTTCGGGTTCTCTTAGAGGGTTTTAGGGTCACTACCAAATCTATATTCGATTTCTTCGCTTCACTTGCCAATATTTTGATCCAGCCTTTATCCTATATATGTGCGTTTAGTTCATCAATCTAGTTGTAATAGAAACCATCAAAAACCTTAGATTTCAAAGATGCAGCATGTGAGGAGAAGCTGGGTTTCTTTGAAAACTAGGTGGTGGTCGAATGTTGTAAAATCAAGCAACAAGTTTGATTCTTTGTTGGAATATATGCCTTCAAGAAGCTTATCTGATTTGGGTTTAAGTCGTTTCTCGTCTGTGGCCGCTGAAACTGCTGCTTTCAATGTTTCTGCCAAAAGGGTATGTCAAGTTCTGCTTTTTCTTTTAAATTTTGCATTATTGTAATTAAAAATTCATGTTTTTAGAGTTTATCTTTTGAACCTATCTTGTGCTTGATGATTTTCATTGGTGTTAAGGGTTTATCTGTCTCAACTTATATATTTACTGTGAATACAATGATTTGGCAAAAAAAAGTTACTGACTTTTTCCATATGCTGAGTAGTAATGTCGCATTTTATGTTAGACTGGTGGAGGTAAATTTTCATTCTTGTCGAAGATAAGCTGGAGCGTATGCGAAAGTAAATTCGAGAAGGTTATCTGCTACTGCAGCTTAGTTTCTTTTTCTTTTTGATGAGAAAGATCGAAATTTGTTGATGAGTGCAAGAAGCTATTGCACCTCAGTTTTAGTTTGACTCGTTTAATGAATGTAAATATTTGAAAGCTCCCTCTACGCATTTGCTTTTCTGGCATTTTTCTCGTAATTATCAGCTTAACCTTATGATTGCTGTGCAAAGTGGTTGAGTTCTATATGGTCATTGAAGCACTTAGTGCTCCTCAAATTATATTTAAGTTGGAAAATCAGATCAAGCATCAAAGTTTGACTAATTCAAGAATTCAGCAAGAAGATCCATAGATATACCAAACTAGTATTCTAGTCCCTATTTGTTTATAACCGACAAATTCCCTATGATTTAGCTGGCCAAACTCCATCGGCACGCAGACCTGGAACTTGGGGGAGAATGGGGCCTGTCCCTCTATGCTGCTCCCACTTAAATCTGGAAATGGTGTTTAGTCAAGGGTTGTTCTTATGAGCTTGCATTGACCCTTGGAAATAATTTTCAAGCAAAGAAGGAGCTTTACAATAGTCAATCTTACTTCAACTCGGGCAACATTATTGTCAGGGAAAAAATCGTTTGATTAAAAATAATTACTAACAGAAAGAGATCTCACCTGGCCTTTTTGTACTCATGCAGGTAAGGAGAGAGGGATATCAATTTGAATGGCGGGCTCGACTTTATTTATGGGAAAAAGAAAATAATTAATGAGTTTTACAATCATTTGAAAGTAACAAAAATAAGAATTGTGGATGTGTCGATGTGAATTGAAACTCTTATCTTGTTTAAAACTTTGGCATGCTTCAAGTTTATGATCTGAAACTGCTGATCAAATCCTTTTTCAGTTTCTCATGTTTCAAAATGCTGTTGGATATATTCTTCTTCTATTCGTTCTCTGATTATGATGTACTTGCAGGAACTGGTAAGATCAGGTTGTGCAAGGAGATCTGTACACGCTTCGTATCCTGCTGCGAAGGTGAGTTGAAATGTCTTGCTAGTTTGGTGATCCTAAAGCTTTATTAGCTGCCTATTGATAGCTTATGCCCCCAAATTCTGATGTTTTGCAGGTTGTCGATGAACCTGCTGGTTAGTAGATGCTACATTCATGACTGAAGATTTTCAAACTGAAAACGAACAATTTGGATCTCAACAAGTTTTCATCTCCTAGGAATCTAAATCTAGGATTAGTTCATTTCTCTTCATTGAGTGGAGCTTGAGCCTGCTTTAACATCCATCCGTGTAGTGGTTTAGTACCTTCATTTGTGCTCACCTCAAATGGATTCTTCTAGCGATTTGAATGATCAGAAAATATATACTTTTGAACGTTTCGTTCCTCAATAACTTTATGGTGATGATTTTGAACATGTAGCTATAGAGAAAGGTTTTTGTTTTCCATAAATAAAAAAGGAGATGCCTTGCTTGACTCTAAATGTTGTCGAGTTGCTATCTACTAATTATCTTTTACAGATTCAAAACTTTAAATTACATATTTAAAGTGGTTTAAATATGTGTAGTGGTTTAAATTACATATCCGTGTAGTGGTTTAGTACCTTCATTTGTGCTCACCTCAAACGGATTCTTCTAGCGATTTGAATGATCAGAAAATATATGCTTTTGCACGTTTCGTTCCTCAATAACTCTATGGTGATGATTTTGAACATGTAGCTATAGAGAAAGGTTTTTGTTTTCCATAAATAAAAAAGGAGATGCCTTGCTTGACTCTAAATGTTGTCGAGTTGCTATCTACTTATTATCTTTTACAGATTCAAAACTTTAAATTACATATTTATGCTTTTGTGGAATCATTTCCTGTTGAGATATGTAGAAAACTACATATCATGCATTTACTTCCTATTGTAAGCTCTCGTGTCTCACCATGTAATTGCTGAAAATTGCTGTGTCCAGTCTGTGTCACAATCTTGTGTCCATGCAACAGAGATTTTAATATTTCTGTTGGAGCTTATTCTGTGTTAAGAAAAGTACTCAGACGTAGATCTTGCAGGACTTCCTGTTCTATACAGAAATCAAAGGAGCACACAATGCTTAATGACCTTTAGATCACCGTTTCAGCTTGTCAATACCGCTGGTGTAAATCCTCAATCATCTTGCTTTGCCAGGTCATTTGCATCAAAGGCTTCTGGGTCAACACAAAAGCAATCAGAGGTTATTTCTGTCTCTAAATCATGCATATATGTCTTTCCTTTTTCTTTTTGATTGAAAAAGGAGATTTAGTAGATGGGCAAACGATAGTAAAATGTACTAAGGACCACAATTAACTAATTCCCTAGCGAATCATGAATTAAGTTATGCCATTAAGTTAACAATACAGTACGGATTTGAACAACCAAATTTAGGTCCAAATTACTTATAAAAATGGCAATCTTGAGTCAGTAACCTTTTGTTTTACCTTCCAATAGCAATACTTTTCATTAAATGCATCTCAACTTAAGAAACATGTTATTCCAATTATCAAGACGTTTTACTACTTTAAGCTTGCCAATTATGTCTAACTTGAGAAACAGTTATTTCTTTTGTTAAGTAGATTGACATATGATCTAGTGACGCCTACCCTTACTGAATTGTTTATAAGCTAGTGGTGAACTCGAACTCATTCCCGTTCCACAAAGCAGAGTTATCAACGACAAGATGTCTTTAAAAGACGAAAATGGACTAACAAGAGGGCATGCTGTTCTACTACAGCCTTTAACTTGTTGCAGGTCTCCCAGTTCTACCGTCAGGAAAAACCATTACTACAAAAGAAACAAGAAAGAATGTTTTTTTCCAGGCCAAGTCAACTAATGTGTATTGGTCCTGAAATGTTCTCATAGTTCTTTACCATTTTAGATGCCGAAGCAGCTGTATGCTGTAACAGTTCACTTTCCTTATCCTCCTGAAATTCTGTACCTGGTTGTTGGAACTTAGAAGCTCATTCAATGAGAAAGAGTCACTATAGCTTCCCCCAAAATATCAAAATCCTCTGAGAAGCTCATCTAATGAGGACAAAGTCACAATAGCTTCCCCTAAATTCCGATCTTCTCCACAATTTAATGCAAATTGCAGAAGGAGATGCTTATGAGTTCCACTAGATGCTCCAAACACACACCAAGCATTAGCCTTTGTTGGTGCGCACAACAATAAGTCAGTCGCGCCATTGTTTTTATAAACCAAAGACCATGTAAAAGGTTTTACTTTCTAGGGCAATTTAACTTTTCAAAAAAGTGAAGCTAAAGGGAGAGGAGGGAAATTTTCAGCGTGGACCAAGAAGGAGAAGAACCTTCTTGAGCAGACACCTCCTAGTTTTGGACCACTTACTGTTTCTAGAGCTAATGAACTGGATGATAATCATAACACTGCTTTATACTGCAACTGCTATCCTCTCTCTTAGGTTCATTACCAAGTAAATTAAGTTGCTATCGGGTCATTTGACTGTCGTGATCCCCAAACTGATGTTTCCAAAAAGTACCACTGACAAATCATTGATTTTATTGCTTAACAAGACTATTTTTTTTTACACAGCATCGTTGTTGGTCTTTTTGTATTTCTCATAGTAGAAAATTTATGACTTACTGAATAAATTTCCTGTCTGAAACCTATTTAATGTGGATAGCCAGGATCTGCCTAATTATTGATTTATGGTTGTTGGTCTCTCTCTCTATATATATATATACACACTCACACACCCTTTTAAAGCTGATCCCATATGTGGTTGTTTGGTTGGAGACTGTTGGAAGGATTGGAGAAATAACCCCATCATACTATGTTTGGTTTGAGGGATTAAAAAAATATTGCCTGCATAACTGATGCATCTTTTGGTTGGTCGTTTATGAAAATAAAGCCTGTATAAGTTTGTGCAGCGTTTGGTTGATTTGTTAAATAATACCTACATTAAGTTATACAGGAATCTATATTATCTTATGTGGGATAGAATTTGAAATAAGAATACGTGTATTTGCAATACTGGCGTTAAAGTATTTAAAGACAACAATGCCCTTAAAGTTAGTAATCCCTGCATAACAATCCCTTCTATATTAACAATTCCTGCATTATTAATCAAACAATCCCTCATTGATATCCACTAAATAAACAATTCTTACATTATAATCCATGGATAACTAGTATGTGAACCAAAAACCCTACAAAAGCATGCAATACCTGTAAATTAGGTTATTGCCTGAGCCCTTACAACGCCATAATGTGTTGTTGGATTGTCTTAGTATAATACTGAAAGGTCCTTTTCCAAAACATTATTTCTGTTAGAATAGGTAGGTCAATGTATGTAATTAGTCCTAGTCCTAGTCCCATATGTAATAGGAGTAAGTTATGTGTTATGTATACATATAAATAGGGCTTATTGTAACATAGAAATTAATCAATAATATTTTTTCCCGTGCTTTCTCACATGGTATCAGAGTAATAGCGAGAAATTTATCGTTGTGCATCATTCCAGCGACTTCCGGGAAGAAAGACCTCGTCGCCGTGCAATTTTCCGGTGACTTAGGAGGCTGTCCGCAACAAAATCATTTTTTCTTGGTGTTGTGCAAAATCCAACACCACCACAAGGTCCCTAAGACAGAGACGACCAAACCCCAGAAAAAAACTCCGGAAAAAGACATCCCACGCGCCCTCACGCGTCGATCAGAGGAGGGTGTCTGCCGGCGCGTCTGTCCCACGCGCCGACGCGTGTGCCTGTTTCCGACCATTTTTTGGCCGACCTTCTTCAGTACAACCTGATCGTGAGGCTTTTCCGAGCCTACCCATCAAGGTTAAATCAGATTCCGACGACTTTTTTATTTTCCGGCGAGCTACAGTGTGTTCCGATGAACAGTAACAGTGAAAAAGTGATTTCCAGACAACTTTCTGATTTTTCTGGCGTTAATAGTAATTCCCAGAGGGGTTTCTGATTTTTTCCGGCGTGAACATTATAATATCATTCTTATTAGAAGCCTTAGACTCACAATCCGTTAGATCCAATGCATTGAATCCAATCCAGATGGTTTCTTTACCGGAGTATATTGAGTTCCTTCAGTACAAAGCACGTAAACAGACATCTTCAGGATTAGCCTCCGTTGCTCTAACAGATAGTAGCATGACTTGTGTCCCCCAATTCTTCAACTTCTGAGTCTTGGGTCATTGATTCAGGTGCATCTGATCATATTTCTGGTAACAAATCTCTTTTCACTAGTATTTCATATTCTCAATCTCTTCCAACAGTCACAATGGCCAATGGGTCTCAAGCCATGGCAACTGCAATAGGTCACGCAAGTCCACTTCCTTCCTTACCTTTAGACTCAGTTTTTTATGTTCCTGGTAGTCCTTTTAATCTCATAGCCGTTAGTCGCTTAGCCAAATCACTTAAATCTGCTGTTTTATTTCTTGATGACCTTGTTATTATACAGGAGCGCAGTACGGGGCGGAGCATTGGTACCGTACGTGAATCAGATGGGCTTTATTACCTTATCCTTGCAAAATCACATGGACTCGCATCTTGTCTTCCTTCAATAACTTGTCCCGTTACTGATTCACCAAATTTATTTCATAAATGGTTGAGACATCCCAGTTTGTTAAAACTTTAGAAAATGGTACCTGGCTTATCTCAGTTGTCCACTCTAGAGTGTGGGTCATGTCAGCTCGGTAATCATACCCGCTCCCATTTCCCGCGGCGTCTTGATGATCGAGCAGAGTCACCTTTTACTTTAGTCCATTCAGATGTTTGGGGTCCTAGTCGGGTCAGTTCTACCTTGGGATTCCGCTACTTTGTCAGTTTCATTGATGATTACTCCAGGTGCACTTGGATATTTTTGATGAAAAATCGATCTGAGTTGTTTTCTATTTTCCAGACCTTCCATGCTGAAATTCAAAATCAATTTGGGGTTTCTATCCGCACATTTCGTAGTGATAATGCCCTAGAGTATTTGTCTTCCCCATTTCAGCAGTTTATGAACTCCCATGGGATTATTCATCAAACATCTTGTCCGTACACATCCCAACAAAATGGGGTAGCTGAAAGAAAGAATAGACATCTTATTGAAACTGCTCGTACCCTACTCATACAATCTCATGTTCCGCTGCGTTTTTGGGGGGATGCAGTTCTTACATCTTGCTATCTTATTAATCGTATGCCATCTTCAGCTATCCAGAATCAAGTTCCATTCTCTGTCCTGTTTCCCCACTTACCTTTGTTCTCTCTTCCACCCCGTGTCTTTGGGAGTACATGTTTTGTTCATGACCTTACTCCAGGAAAAGATAAGTTAGGTCCTCGTGCTCTTAAGTGCATATTTCTGGGTTACTCGAGAATGCAAAAGGGATATCGATGTTATTTTCTTGACCTCCAGCGGTTTCTTATGTTTGCTGATGTTACCTTCTTTGAAACCCAATCATACTTCATAGGTCCAGTTAATCACTTAGACATTTCTGATCAGGATGATATTAGTACGTTGAAGCAACATCTCTTTCAGCACTTTCAGACTAAGGATCTGGGCAGATTAAAGTATCTTCTGGGTATTGAAGTCGCTCAGTCTAGATCAGGTATTGTGATCTCACAACGGAAGTATGCCTTAGATTTTCTTGAGGAAACAGGAATGACAGGTTGTAGACCTGTTGACACTCTGATGGATCCGAATTCTAAACTTCTGCCAGGACAGGGGGAGCCTCTTAGCGATCCTGCAAGATATAGGCGGTTGGTTGGTAAATTAAATTACCTCACAGTGTCTAGACCTGACATTTCTTTTCCTGTGAGTGTCGTGAGTCAGTTTATGGATTCTCCCTGTGATAGTCATTGGGATGCAGTTGTCCGCATTCTTCGGTATATAAAATCAACTCCAGGCAAAGGCTTATTGTTTGAGGATCGAGGCCATGAGCAGATCGTTGGATACTCAAATGCTGATTCGGCAGGATCACCTTTTGATAGACGTTCTACGTCTAGATATTGTGTCTTAGTAGGAGGAAATTTGGTGTCTTGGAAGAGCAAGAAACAGAATGTGGTTGCTCGGTCTAGTGCAGAAGCAGAATATCGAGCAATGGCTATGGCAAGTTGGCAACATGTGAGCTAATTTGGATCAAACAGTTGCTCAAGGAGTTGAAATTTGGTGAGATTAGTCAGATGGGACTTGTGCTTGATAATCAAGCTGCTCTTCATATTGCGTCAAATCCAGTGGTCCATGAGAGAATTAAACACATTGAGATTGACTGTCACTTTGTTAGAGAAAAGATACTCTCGAGAGATATTGCTACAAAGTTTGTGAAGTCGAATGATCAGCTTGCAGATATTTTCACCAAGTCTCTCACTGGTCCTCGTATTAACTACATATGTAACAAGCTCGGTACATATGATTTATATGCACCAGCTTGAGGGGGAGCGTTAGAATAGTTAGGTCAATGTATGTAATTAGTCCTAGTCTCATATGTAATAGGAGTAGGTTATGTGTTATGTATACATATAAATAGGGCTTATTGTAACATAGAAATCAATCAATTATATTTTTTCCCGTGCTTTTTCACAATTTCAATGGAATTTTTTCAAAGCTTTTACAACGTTATAAAGGTCCTTATGTATTGATGTGTTGTCTTAATACAAGTATACACCATTGGAAATGTATTACCCCAAAACACGAGTTAAAGATGAGACAGCTACACCATTTTGGTATATATTGAGGAAAATTATCCCAGAATTGTGTAAAACTTGGAGATTACCATTCTCACACTTACATGTATAGCTCCCGATATGACTACAAATGCATTTATTTCTTGTCTCACTTGTACAGGCTCGAAAGGATGTATCTACTGTTGAGGATCCCTTTGATGCTCCTACCTACAATATCCCAGAGAAGCCTGTGACGTTTACTGAGGGAGCTTCTTATAGTCTTGTCATTCTTGCGGGACTTGCAGTTGCTGCTGGTGCAGCATATGGAGTTTTTAAGGAGCTCATTTTTCAGCCGAAAGAGTAAGGGTTGCATTTACTCTCTATAAGTAGGTTGACATAAATCTTGAATTCTTGTTGTTTTCGATCTTGCTTAAATTAATTTTATTTTGTAGGTACAAAATTTTTGATAAAGCTCTCAAGAGGATTCAAAATGATGGTCAAGTATGTTTCTTGCCCTTATAATCCTTTTCGTGAATTTACTACCTATAATTTTGGGATTGAGTTGTAGACTAGATGACAGCTTCGAGGCAAAGATCTTATTTCCCAAATACCAACTAGGGCAGTCTTTACTGGCTTGCTGGGTCATACGAGTAGATAGAGTTCATACTTCATAGCACTAAGTCTGACCAATCAGTTTTTATGTATTTTGATTCTGGTTGTACTTGAACTGATCGGTTGCATGTGTTTGCTATTATTTGCACCAGGTTAGTGTAAGAATTGGATCCCCTGTAACAGGCTATGGATCAGAAAGTAGAAACCGTGCTGCACGCCAACGCATCCCCAATAGGATATGGACTGATGAAGACGGAGTTGAGCATGTTGAGGTGACTATTTTCTCTCTTATGATCCCTATCCTATTGATACTTTCACTTCCCGAGCTCAAGCTTGCAGATGTTGAATGTTATTTACTGTTACTTCTACTTTTTCCAATATACATTTAGGTTGATGTGATTAAACTGAGTGTAGGTAAATTTTTATATCCGCGGACCACATGGAGCTGGCAAGGTTTATACTGAGATGTTTCAGGACAAGGTGGATAAGCAATGGAAGTTCACATACTTGATTGTTGAGATCAAATCACCCTCCCCAGCTCAATTGATGCTCGAGTCGTATGTACCTGCCTGAATTTCCACAATGAGTAAATGCTATGTCCAGTCTTGTTATAAACGCCTAGATGCAGTTGATAACGCTACAAATTCTTTTCAACATGCGTGAGAGCTCCCAAGATGACAGTTCTAATTTCAGGTTCTTTTGGTTGAGCCATGGACTCTGATAATAGTTAGCACTGCTAAGAAAATATTAGGAAGTCTACTTTTTGTGCTTCATAAGGAAGTTGCAAGAAAAGCTGTTATATCCTTTCCCATGGACGACTTTCTTGCAGTTCAAATCCGAAGAAATTTTGAAATGAAAGTGATCTTTTTTTTTTTACTTTTGTCATTTCGACCGTCTCCCTCAACTGTAAGTTTCCATTTTCTTTTTACTTTATATTTCTACAATTTTCTCAAAAAAATCATTTTCTAGCAGTTTTTTTTAATCCAAATGTGAGGCTAATAGAACATATGATTAGAACTAGAAGCTTCTCTTTGGATTTCGTAGCCAAATACTATCAACCCCTCCTCTTTCCAGAAAGAAAAAAGAGTGGTTTTGCTACCAAATTCTTGTAAATTATTATAGAAATATAAGAAGACTGTTCAACCCATTTGGGCTAGATCAAGTTACAAAGCGCAAACCCTAAAATAGAATTAGTTAGTACTACTTTGTGAACCAATAATAAATAGAAATATCATATGCGTGTATGTATGTATATTGAGAGTCAGAGATTTGAATATTTTTATTTTTTAGAGATAAAGCAGACCAGGCTTAATGACTAACTAATATGTGGGGTTGTCTAAAGAAAGTTGGCTGTTGCTGAGCCACTCAAATAGAACATTTGTAGTAGAGAAGAAAAAAATGCAACTGAAACCTAGTGAATCTTGAGTGGCTTAATTGGTTTATACCCACTTTGCCTCCTCAATCCTCCACATAACATCTGCTTAAAATTCGACCCTAAGTTAAGAAGGAAAGAAAAGGTACCAATGAGTAGCCAGCTCCCACGTCCTTTCACATGTAACAGAAACTAATTTGATCCAACATGCACGGACAGTATATAGTTGGAAAAACTTATCCGGATTTGATGCTTTAATTGTCACAATTTAGCGGATAAATTGAAGTAAGAATACATATAAGAAAACACTATGTCATGCACTTATTATTTTGGTACATGCACTGTGATAGCACTATTTCTTAGTCTCATCCAACATGAAAACGCTTTAGCTGAATGGAAAGAGGAAAATGCTGCAGTTAGAACTTTAAAGCTGCCATTCCAGCAAATGTGTTAAGTCACTACTGAGCAGCTGCCAGCCTCAAATGCTACAATCGTTAACCGAGGGGTACCCCTTGTCAGCTAAGTGCTCCCTTCTCCCTTGGGCAAAGATGGATAATCTTCCTTCGTCAACATTCTATAGGCTACTGATTCATGAAAATGCTCAAAATACTTAGTCATCCCGTGCCCTTCGTGTTAACCCATGCCCGGTTCTTATACTTGCCCCAACAGCCTTCATGTCTTCCACCTACATATTTTGCAACCAATTAGGGCGCACTATTTCAAAACTGAAACAAAATTTATGATGCAAAATTCCACACAATTTCGTTGTGCATGCAACAGCACAGTTAAAAAAATATAAATAAAACAATGTTTCGTGACACACGATTCCAAATATCACATGACCCCACATGAATGAAGCGAGATAACAGTGTAAGCAAAACAAGGTCAAAAGAAGTACTTCCCATGGTGAACATGTCCAATTTGTAACATGCTAAAAGCATCAACTTCTTTTTTGATAAGTAATTGAAGATTTTATATTTATGCACTAAGCCAGTACATCATGCATCATTACAGGTTGTGCAAACCCTCTATTGGGGCTAAAAGCATCAACTTATTTCTACTTTCTAAGACCACCACCAATAGCAGCAACATCAACAAACCTCAATCTAAAGCAAATCATTATATCCAATAATGTTACTCAACCATCCTTCTAACTGGTGCTTCAATTCAGCGGCAGACAATAGACCTCTCGCTATTTCCATCTCGTGGCAGACCAGTTACCGTATCATTTAATCCATATTGGCACTTAGTAATGCTCAGGTAGAATGAAAATGACGTAAGAAATGAAATTGAGGCAAGTTTCCTAACAAAAGTAGACCTGCTTAGTTCACACCAATAGGCTGAATCAATCTACCATAAGAGCAAGCAAAACATATGCAGCAGACAGTTATACTATCACCAACTTGAGCATGATATATCTACATGAAATTGGATGTTACGCAGAGCTTTTCTCCCAAATACTTCTATAAGCAGAAAGAATTCCCGCACTGGAACAGAATCGTGCGATGTCAACCAATCACAAGAAGAGGCAGCTATCACGATTTATTCCCTGTGCGGAATACATTTCATACTTGTAATTGGAGATGTTCTTAATGCCTTATTGATAAGCCTTAGGGCACAAAAACCTTATCAAGCATTTCGAATAATTGAAAGTCAGACCCTAATTTCGCAAAAAAGTTTGATTTCTTACAACTGGATGTTCTATATTCTAAAGTTTTCAACTTCAAAATGAAGAACTCCAGAAGTATTGATTCTTCGCCTAGACATATGTATAAAGGAAAATCATCTAACATCAAACATAAAGGAAACCCAGATAGCTGCTCATAGCTCAGAAGTTAACTGATATACAGGACAATGCACAATATTATCATCGTAAATCTCAAATTTCTTCTTCACTCTTCTTTTTCCGTCACAAAAACAATTATTTTACACTCAGCATCTTGATCCCTGCTTAAATCAAGTAAGTCTGAATACCATATGATCAATATAAGGTCCCATTAGAATGAACTGGTTATTTCAAATTCAGAAGCTTAATCTGTATGTCTTAGGATGCACATGAGAACATAATTACACTCATGTAACACTTCATTTCAACCCATATGAGTACTCTCTTCATCCCAATTTATCCCATGCTCTTTCCTTTTCAGAAAGATCCTGAAGTTTTTTACACTATTCCAGTTCAATACAACTTTCCAGAATTATAATTCATTAAACAATTCGGACTCTATAATGTCAGGTCTTTAACTCCATGCTGTCACATAATGTAGAACAAACGGGAGAGCACTCACAAAATTATCAATTAAATCCAAAGTGACTCCACACAAAATAGTGTGTCTAATTTAGTCAACGAAAAGTCCTACGATATGCTAATAAGTGACAAAATATCTTCAGTTTAACAAAGAGGTTAGAGAGAATTTACGGAGTGGATGCCGGAGGCTTGAAGAGAGGCTACGGAGGCGGAGGCGATGGTGCCGACGAAAAGCGAGGCGACGCCGAAGGCTTTAAGCGGCATCAATCGACATTCACCGGCGTAACCTTTTCTAAAAGCGTGAATTCCCCATACTAACTGCCCTGTGCTCGCGGCGGCCCACCACCGGTGATGGGCCGTGCCGCCACCAGCGTTGCTGACTTCGTTTTGGTTCATTTCCGCTTCAGCGCGTCGGATCGCCGGCGTCTTTGCAAGGACCTAATTGTTGATTTTGGGCTTGTTTTGTGGGCTTTTCATAATAGGCTCTTTTGGCTAAAAATTGCGCGGGCACCCTATTTGGTCGCCCCCATTTAACTTATACCCGTTTTTTAAAATTTTTTTAACTTGTACTTAGTTTTTAAATAATTTCAGCTCCTTTCCCCTCGCTGAGCTGAAGTTTAGCAGTTAAGCTGAAGTTCGCCAGTTATAAAGATAAAATTTCAGCATACGGGGCTGGAGTTCCCTAGTTACAAAAACAAAACTTTAGCTCTAGAGCTGAAGTTCCCAAGTTATAAAGACAAAAACTTCAGCATAGGGGGCTGAAGTTTCCCAGTTACAAAGATAAAACTTCAGCTCTAGAGCTGAAGTTCCCCAGTTTGTCTTTGTAACTGGGGGAACTTCAACCCGTATGTTGAAGTTTTGTCTTTGTAACTGGGGAACTTCAGTATACGTATGCTAAAGTTCCCCAGTTACAAAGACAAAACTTCAGCTCTAGAGCTGAAATTCCCCAGTAACAAAGACAAAAACTTCAGCTCTAGAGCTAAAGTTCCCCAGTTACAAAGACAAAACTTCAGCTCTAGAGCTGAAATTCCCCAGTAACAAAGACAAAAACTTCAGCTCTAGAGCTGAAGTTCCCCAGTTACAAAGACAAAACAAAGACAAAACTTTTGTCTTTGTAACTGGTGAACTTCAGCCTTGCATGCTGAAGTTTTTGTCTTTATAACTGGGAACCTTCATCCCTGTATGCTGAAGTTCCCCAGTTACAAAGACAAAAACTTGAGCTCTAGAGCTGAAGTTAGTTCCCCAGTTACAAAGACACAAACTTCAGCTCTAGAGCTGAAGTTCGCAACCTACGTCTACTAGAATGCTGAGGTTTTGCGTGATTGCCTTTGCTACTTCAGCCCCGTATGCTGAAGTTATGCACAAAAGCGGGTACATATTCAATTTTTTTTACAAAGCGGGTATAAGTTAAAACGTGACACAAAAAGTGGGTACGGATGCAAAATCCCCCTCTTTTGTTGCAGAAAATGACAGAAATAGGACACTGTTGTCTTTAGTTTTGGTATTTTTTATACCTATACACTATTGAAAACTTTATTACCAAAAATGTCCATGTTTAGTTAAAAGTCCAGAATCAAAGTGTAATTCTTTTGGACACAAGAGACCGAAATACATGAAAAAAAAAATTGATAATCTTTCTATATATAACGTATAGCGCTTTAAAGAAATGCTCTATACATCTTTTTTCAAAACCTTGTATTTGCAGCTTCTCTGATTGGCACATTTGCTCTGAAGGACACACTATTTGATGAGGTTGTTTTGGCTCATATCATAGGGCGGTGGAGAAAGGCCATGATGATTCGTAACCAACCTCTTTTGTAGGTTCTATCCATTGGATTCGAGTTAATGGAGTTCAGAACCTTTTTCAGTTCCTTTTGAATGGTTTCCAGCTTTTCGTTTTCCAATGACAAATTGGGAAGCGGTTCAATATTTTCCGTCCTCATTAGTCTTTATGTTTTCAGCTTACCTTCCGCCACATGTTACCAAACTTCAATGAATGCTGGTGGGACAACAATATTTTGAAAAAAGATGTATAACACATTTCTTTAAAGCGCTATGCATTAAAATGCAAATATTGGGTATAATGTGGTTATTTATCGCGCTATACCTTAACGGACAAAACAAACGTTAAAGTATAGCGCACTTTAAAAGGGCGTTATATATAGAAAGGTTACCATTTTTTTCCACCTATTTCGGTCTATTGTATCCAAAAGAACCACACTTTGGTTCTGGACTTACCTGACCTAAACAAGTTTTGTTTATAAAATATATACATTCCACCTTAAAAGGCTTTCAATCCATTATTAGTGCCTTCAATCAAGGGATTTAGTTACACCCTTTTCCTTTTTTTCTCCTCTTCTCTTTCTTCTCTCCAGATTTTGTTTGCTATACCCTTGATATCTAAGATCTTTTCTTCTCTTTGAATTTTCGATGTAAATTACTTCCTCTGTGTTTTTCGTACGTTTTCTTCGTGCTTGACGAATATCGAACACCATGGGAATATTGAACACTATGACCTAATATAGAATTTTCTTCTTGTATCTGTAGCTAATATCTTGAAATGCTTTTTTTTTTGGTGCGAAAGATAATATATATATTAATTTAACTGGTGCGTACAAAAGGGTGGTGCATAGGTAGAATCCTATTACAAAATATTATAATATTACACGCTAGATTACTACTAACATTCATGTTGTTTATGGTATTCCTAGTGGAACTATCATCATAACAACAGTTTATGGTTAAAGTTAGCTGATTTGGAGCACAATTGTCACCTTGCAAAATATTTGTTTCACTTGTTCGTGGAGCTATTATGCCATTTCTATCTTCTTCAAAAACTTTCTGAACAAAACTGGGATAGCTTCAAAAACACTTAGCACATAGTTGTTTCCAAAATTACGCCATGCCTTTGCTAGTTGATTAGCTACCTTATTCTGTTCTCTCTACGCATGTTGAACTACTAGCTTACCTAACTGGCCCAGTAAGTACCTGCAATCATTTAACATGTTAGCAAATAAGATATTATGAAATTGTACCGTTGTGATAATCTCTTTTGCATCCACCTCCACCTCCAGTGGCACTAGATTGTACTCATATGACAATTTGAGTCCATGAATCAATGCGTATAGTTATGCAGAAATGGATGTGTCCCTTGGGACATTTCCTGAGAAACCTAATATCCATTCAGCTTTGGAATTTCTAATTATCCCTCCAATGCCATCGGTTGTGGCTGAGTGTGCTTCATCTGTATTTAACTTGTAAAAATTTTCCTTTGGAGGACTCCACTTTAAGTTTGTTGTAGTTCTTTTCTTTCTTTTGTGAGAATAAGTTTCCAAATATGAAAATTCAGCTGCTTGCTGAGTTGTATATCTAACACTAACATTATCCCCAGTCATGTTGTAAATATTTATGTTTCGAGTTATCCAAATATTTCACAAACTTATTGGTAAGTAGGTGTGTGGATTCATATTGTATGGAAGCCTTAAACCTTTGTAGATTATGAGCTCATGCATCCAGTGTTGGGTGCATGGTATGTTTGTGATTATATTAATATGATGCATGAGTCCCAATTCCTGCCAGCAGGTCTTAGCATTTGCGCAATTAAGAAATAGGTGCCCAATAGTTTCCTTTACTTGCTGGCCGTAAGGGCAAATGGCATCCTGAATTAGGTTAATTTTCCTAAGGAAATCTCTAGTTGGTAGCCTGTTGTGGTAGAGTAGCCAAATGAAAATTTTGATTTTAGAAGGGAGCTTCCATATGCAGGAGAATTTTGCTAAAGTATTAGTGGGTCGTTGTAACTGCTTTTCCAAAGTTACATACATTGAATGGACAGTAAATTTCCCATTGGTGTTAAGCCCCAGTAAAGATGGTCTTCATTATTTGCAAACTTAGATATGTAAGTGGCTAAAATTGATTGTCTTATGTCATCAGGTAATTCAAAATGTATTTTGGTCCAATTCCAGCCAGTTTCATTAAGTAGAGATGATATTTTAATATTATTATGGCTTGATGGTAAGGGACCATGAATTAAGGAACGAACAGTTTTGCTTGCCTTTATCCATGGATCATCCCAAAAGTTTATGTGTCTACCCTTCCCTATCTTCATTTGATCCCCATTTGGCAATGTTGCCAACCTCGTTTAATATTATTCCATATTTTTGAGTGAGTAGTTGTGGACTTATTAAGATATTTATTAAGGATTAAGTTTGCGCACATTGTTTGTGGAGATTTTAAAACTCTTCAAGCTAGACTCGCAAGCAAAGAAGTTTTGAATTTCTAAACCTCCAACTTCTTTTGAAGTAGTGATCTCATTCCATTTAAGGAGGTGCATTTTCTTTCTTGTTGAAGTAGTACACCATAGAAAATTACGCTCGTATTGTTCCGTTTTATTAATGATGTTTGCTGGAATATGAATATATTGCATAATATGGTTGGGTAAATTATTCAGAGTTGATTTTATAAGAGTAGTTCGTCCTGCCATGGTTAGGAAATTTGTTTTCCATCTGCTTGTTTTTTTAAGGTTTCCTTCCCTTTGTATTTCCGTAAGAAACTAAATCTACAATTTTACTCCATGATTTAAATTATCTAACAACTTCAGCTATAATTAATGAAGTTCTATCAAGCATTTCCAGTGGCATGTGTATCTAGAGGCAAAAAATATTTGTTCATGAATTTTCTCGGCTCCTTGAACTGTAGATAGTAGTAACAAATTCAATGTGCAGGAGATACTCTTTTCATATCTGATTGCATACCTTATATGTTTTTTTTTTTGGTTTCTCACCCGGTGTCCGGTACCCACACTGGGGTCCGACTAAAATACAACTTATTACTTCATCCAAAAAAGAAAGTTTGATGGAATTTTGAAATTCAATCTCTTAAAACATTATTGGCATTTGTCAAATTTCAACGCTATCTTAAATACAACTTAAATATAATTTTTATACGATATGTCTTTTGTATATTTTATATTTGATATACATAGTAATTATATATTATACAACTTATTTACAACTTATCTACAACTTTCATATATTATTTCTACCCAGTTAAATACAACTACAATATCATACTACTTAAATACAATTTTATACAATATGTCTTTTGTATATTTAATATCTGATTTATACATAGTAAAAATAAATTTCATACAACTAATTATATATTATACAATTTATCTATAATTTTCACACATTATTTCTACCCAGTTATATACAACTACAATATCATACAACTTAAATATAATTTTTATACAATATTGTTCAACTTTCACACAATATTTAAATAAAAAAATAAATATATAAACAACATAATACAATTTTACTACAACTTTACTACAATTTCTGCAGTATAATGTATGCCATGTCTTCTTCTTCTTCTTCTTCTTCTTCTTCTTCTTCTTCTTCTTCTTCTTCTTCTTCTTCTTCTTCTTCTTCGTCGTCGTCGTCGTCTTCTTCTTCTTCGTCGTCGTCTTCTTCTTCTTCTTCTTCGTCGTCGTCGTCGTCGTCTTCTTCTTCTTCTTCTTCTTCTTCTTCTTCTTCTTCGAGTTTCAATATGAAATTCAGCCAAAATCAAGTCTAGTCTTCACCAAAACACCCTCAAAATTGAGGTATAAACTCCAAACAATATTCCCAATTGTTTGCAACAACACTTAATCCAAACAAATAATGGTTTTTCCAAACCCAAATTCGAATTCAAAGCTTCAAAGCTTTTTAATGGCTGTCAATGATGGATTTGCTGCTATCTTTTTCTTTACTTTACATTACTAGAATTAGGGATTGAGAGATAGAGAGAGACGTAGACAGAATTCCCAATTGTTTGCAACAACATCCAATTCAAACAAATAATATTTTTTGAAAACCCAAATTTGATTTCAAAGATTCAAAGCTTTTTAATGGCTGTCAATGGTGGAATTGCTGCTCTCTTTTCCTTTGCTCTACGTTACTAGAATTAGGGATTGAGAGATAGAGAGAGACGCTGAGAGCGGGTGCATGATGGAGAGAGAATAAGGATGAGAAATAATTGATTCCTAATATAAAGGGATACTCATTTAATTCCTAAAGTGTATATAATTGGTACATTTGTATATAGAAGGTAATTAAATTAAAAATTGAGTAAGGAGGGTAATAAAGTTTCCAATAGTGTATAGGTATGTAAAAATTCCTTTAATTTTTTACTTTTAGGACCAGCAAAGAGTCCGGAACCAAGGTGTGATTCTTTTGGACTCAAGCGACACAATAAATAAATAAAACTGTGTACCATTTTATATATAGCGTGGTTATTCACAACTCTATACCTTAACAATACGTTTGTCCATTAAGGTATAGCGCGGTGAATAACCGCGCTATATTGGAACTCAAAAAGGGCGGGGGGTATAGGTCACATATAGGACACACTATAGTATAGCGCCCTATATACGTGCGCTATACATACTTAAAAAAGCGGGCCTCCATCTTACCCGACCAGAAAACCAGTGCCCTACCCCCAAACCCCATCAGTGGCCCTCTCCCCCCCTCTTTTTAAAGCAAAAAAACCCCGTTGGAGCCCATCCGTCTCAAAAAAGTGTATCTTCTCGGTATTGTAGCAAGCTAATACTGGATCTAAGGCGTTATCGCGTACTAGATTGCTCGTTTCGGCCCCCAAATCATCAAATCTTTGCCTTTCAAAAAATTTTAAATCGAAGTATTCCGACTTACTTTTCATTAAAACTCATGTATAAAAAATATGTATTAATTGTTTACTGTGGTCTATGTTTTTTCGTGATTGTTTTGTGATTTAATTAATTTCTTATTTTTTTATCCGGATTAGATTATTTTTGTGCTAAAATACTAGTAAAATAGAGAAATTGTTATTTTATGAATAATTAATTTTATTAGTTGTTATAAAAAATCTTTATTAGTTATTTTTACTGTAGTATATGTATTTTTGTAATTGTTTTGTGATTAAATTAATTTTTTATTTTTTATCCGGATTAGATTATTTATGTACTAAGAAATTAATAAAATAGATAAATTGTTATTTTATGAATAATTAATATTATTTGGATTTTATTGTTGTATGTATATTAATATGTGACTTTATTTTTGTTTAGTTCCCTTTATTGTTATGTTGTGCCCATAATTGTAATGTAGTGCTCTTTAGCGTAGTAAAACTAATAATAAATTGTAGCTAATGGTAGTTGATTTTGTTCATGACCATTTAGAGTAGTGTTACAAACTAACATATGAAATATTAATATAGAAAATTTATCAACATAAGAACCTGTTATATGAATAATTATTAAATTATCTTTGTAGTTATTTTAATCAATCATTTAATTATCTGTTAACCCCAAAAATATCTGGAAAAAAATGATAGTTCAATTAAAAACTCTCTCGAATTTTAGTCAACAAATGTAAGAAAATAACATAGAAAACAATAGCATTTGTCAAAACTAAGTATTTAATTATATCATGTATAGTTATGAAAATTAATTATCTAATTCTATTATATCCAAAAATAGCTGAGTAAGAAACAAACATATATTTTTTTTGGTTCAAGGGATAACTATTATATTAAGTTAAAAGAGAGTAGTACATGGAGCATTTGAAAGCATAGAAACTAACCTAGGGGGCGACCCGGTGACAGGTCGTTACAAAGGGGTACTACTATTACTAATATTCATACGACATGATATACAAAAAGGTTGGCTAAGAGGATTGTGTGAACGTGTTGCATGCTGAAGAACTGATGGTGTAACCCTTCTAACAAAAAGTGTGCCTGAGCGACCATCCTCCAAAGCCGGTTGTACAAAAACCGGGGTTTGTGCAAAACTAGTGATGCCGGTAGTGTTATCTATATGGCATCCATACTTTTCTAGAAAATCAGCTACTTGATTTTGCTCCCTGTATATGTAATGTATGATAGGATCATCCAGCTGCGCGGCAAAAACCTGCAATCATGTATAAGGTTAGCATAAAGAGGGTGCGTTGTCTGTAATATATTAATTACGATTTGGGCGTTCAAGTTCACTTCGATAGACTTGTAGCCATTGTTATAAGCTAATTACAATCCGTGATAAAGCGCACATAGTTCAGTTTCAACACTCCCGTGAGAGATGTGACGTCCTGAAAAGCCTATAAGCCAGTTAGCCGTTGAGTCACGTATGACACCACCAATCTCACATTGGCCTGTATCTAAATGAGCTGATCCGTCAGTGTTAAGTGTGTAAGGAGTATTACGAGGTGGGTGCAATTGAATTTGTATGGGTATACGGTTTTGCGAGGACCGTGATAGAATAGCAATATGGAAATTCGGTTGCCAAATTTAGGATATGAGAGGCAGAAAGCGTTTTTAACGGTGAGGGAAAAAGGATGGCATTTCGAGCTAACCAAATGTACCAGAGACAGAACAGTATGAGTATGGAATTTGGGATGTCTAGGGTATTTGGAACATCAGTGTGTAAGATAAGTTGTTTTAGCCATTGAAGATGGGTGTCGTCAAGCCCCTGGAGCCCAGTAAGATTTGGGAGCATGCATAGGTTAGTCCAAATTGGTGTGTTTGCTGGACAGTCTAGGAGGAGATGTCTAATTGTTTCTAGACTAATGCGGCATGAAGCACAAACATCTGTGTTTAGTATGCCTATACGATGATAATATGCAGCAGTGGGAAGGCGATGATGGCCGCAGAGCCAGAGGAAATGTTTAATTTTGGGGGGTAACTGAAGTTTCCAGATCCATGTGAAGGAGTTTCGAGAGGGGGACGAGTAAATGGTGGTAGAGTGATTTGGTGGTGAAGGTCCCATGCTTCGTAAGGGCCCAAGCATATGTGTCGAGGGAAAGTGTATGTGAAGGGATATGTATACTAAGAATATTCCGTAGCAGTGTAGGCGGTAGTTCAAAGGGGAGGGAGGTAAAATCCCATTGACCATGGGATAAATAGGTAGACACCGTATTGGTATGGGCATTACAGGGAAGAGGCCCAATTAATGAATTGCGAATGGGCGTATGGGAGGGTAACCAAGAGTCTGTCCAAAAGTTAATAAGAGAGCCATTACCTAGGATCCATTGTGTTCCGTGTTGACTGCCAGCCATTAATAAGATTAGTCCAAATGAAAGAGCCACCAGAGTTTGCATTACGTCTGTGATACAAATACTTGTATAGGAGTGTGACAACCCATAATGAAGTTGGTTGACGGAGTAATCACCAAGCTTGACTGGCGAGTAAGGTCTGATTTTGTAGGTGGAGTTATTGGATGCCCAACCCACCATCGTTCTTGGGGGTAGTGACCGTGCTCCATTTAAGGAGATGAATTTTTTTTCTTGTTGAGGGTTGTCTCCCACAAAAAGTTTCGATGGTAACTTTCGAGGTGAGGTATGATAGATTGAGGAAGTTTTATATATTGCATTACGTGGTTTGGTAAACTATTAAGGGTGGAGTTGATAAGAGTGATGCGACCGTCCAAGCTAAGGAAGTTTTTTTTCCAACCAATAAGCTTTGTTTTAAAGTTGTCAAGAAGAAATTGGAAATTTCGTTTTGATGGTCGGGAGGTGAAGATCGGAAAGCCGAGGTATTTCCCAAAGGAAGTTCCTTCTAGAATGGGGATATAGGAAAGACTGAAATTTTTATCTTGAGCGGTGCAATTTTTAGAGAAATAAACTTTTGATTTTTGAAAATTGATCTTTTGGCCCAATGTTAGATTGAATTCATTAAGAGTATCAATGATGGCATGACAACTACTGGATGAAGTAGTGGATGTGAGAATAATATCATCCGCAAAAAATAGATGAGAGAGTGGGGGTCCATGTCGAGATAAACTAATAGGGTGCCATAATTGATAGTCTATTGCCATATCAATTTTTTTTGTAAGTAATTCCATACATAGTATAAATAAGTATGGTGATAAAGGATCTCCTTGACAAATTCCACGTGATGGGGTGAAAAAAGGAGTGCGAAAATCATTTATAAGTATTGTTAGGGAGGTAGTGGTGACACAGGACATGATAAGTTTAATGAGGGGTGGAGGAAATTGAAAGTATTGGAGGGCTTGGGGAACAAAGGACCATTCTATGCGGTCGAATGTCTTTTCAAGGTCTAATTTTAGAAGCATGTAGCTAGTTTTACTCGATTTATGCTTAAAATGTGATAGAATTTCTTGAACTATGATGGCATTATACTCCGCTCGACGGTTTTGATAGAAGCTGGATTGAGTAGGGCTAAAGATATTTTGCATGATAGGTTTAATGCGTTGAACTATGATTTTAGTGATAGTAGAGCATAGTTCAATGGGAAGGAATTGTGAGATCATGGAGGCATGACGCACTTTAGGAATTAGACAAAGATATGCTTGGTTGATTCTAGCAGGGATTTCATAGTCGGTAAAGATTTGCTTACAGAAAGCAGTCACTTTAGGTTCGACATCAGACCAAAAATGTTGATAAAATAAAGGATGTATGCCGTTCGGACCAGGTGTTTTAAAAGGTTGAAAATATTTAATAGCTGATAGTATTTCTAAGTCTGTTACAGGTCGTAGAAGATTGTAGGTATCAGAGGGCACTATAGGGGAGTAGCACGTTGGTGCGCCTGGTAATGGGTAGATTTGAGTGTTATGTATTTGAGTGTCGTTGGTGAATGGGTAGATTCAGTGGCATAAAGTGCGGTAAAATAGCCAAGGATGGTGTTGTGTATTTGAGTGTCGTCGAAGCACCAATTACCAACTTGATCTTTTAAGGCAGTAATATGGTTCCGTCAATGACGTTGTAGTGTAGTGAGGTGGAAACATTTAGTATTGGCGTCCCCTTAATTTAACCATTGTACGCATGATTTAAGTTTCCAAAAATTCTTCTTCTAAGCGAGGATCTTATTATATTCATTTAGAAGGGTATTTCGAGATCTTGTAAAAAGAAGTTGCTGGGATAATTCAGGGATGATTGAATGCCTTATAGTCGAGCTAGTAAATGTTTTTTCTTATGGAATAAATTTCCAAAAGAATTCTTGTTCCAATATTTTATAGTATGTTGAAAAAGTTCGATGGAATCTAGGAAGGAAGGAGAGGGATGCCAACTATCTCGTAGTATGTTTATAAACTCTGGATGGGATGTCCATATAGTTTCAAAACTAAAGATGTTTGATTTAGCTATTGTTGGTGGTTGAAGTGTAAGCAATACCGGTGTGTGGTCTGAGTGTGTTCTTGGCAAATGTCGCACAGTAGATTCTAGAAATAAATTTATCCAGTCATAATTTGCAAAGATGCGATCTAGTCGTTAGAGAATATGAAAACCAAAACGCCTTTTATTAGTCCAAGTATATTTACTACCCTTGAAAGAAAGATCAACTAAATTACAATAATTTATACAATATGCAAATTGGTTAGAGCGTGAATTTATTTATAGAGCGCCCACCAAATTTCTATGTAAAGTGCAGTATTTCATTAAAGTAGCCCCCAATAATCCAGGGCCCTTATAGTGATCACAAATATACATAAGATTTTACGATAATAATTGTCTGTTAGTATAATAAGTACTACCATAAATAGCAGAAAAAGCCACTTTTGAGTAGAAGGGATTACTCTATCATGACGTGTATCTCCTGTTCTGTCATATATATATTTTCAACATTCAGCAAATGGTCATGCCATAGTAGGACAATACCACCCGCCCGACCATTTGCAGGAACTTCATAAAGGTTGGAAAATCCAAAGTCATCAAGTAGGATGGCATGATTTTGCATCTGTGTTTCAAACAAACATATTAATGTATGTGCATGATAATCAAGTAGCGACCGAAACTGGCGACGAAAGTCATTATTATTCGCACCACGACAATTCTAAAGTATAAAATTCATATTGGGAGAGGTAGATGAAATAGTGTCGGGGGTGTCAGGGGGAACTGGGTGAGTGTCCCTGGGAACTAGAGCAAGCTGGGTGTCCAGCGGTGGAGGGGTCGCTTGCTGCAGAGTTAGTATAAGTACTATGGCGTACTTGCCTACTTCTGGGTTTTGTGTCGGTCGAGTGACGAGATAGCATGTTATGAGGTTTGGTGGATATTTGAGACGTATTTTTTTGTTGCATATTGCTCCTTTAAGACGAAGCTGCTGAGATTGTCTAAGGTTGCATGTGCGGTTCGTGTCTCCCTCATTTCTAGTAAGGTGGCGGCTAGATCCTATTGTAGGGCTGCTGTATCGAGTTCTATGGGTAATGGTTAGGGTGGAATGATCGGGGCGGGAGTGTAAAATAGAGTGCTTGGGAGACTGGGTGGTGTCATCAGGAGATCCGTCGGGAATGTTAGTGTCTGAGCATTCCATGGTGTGAATATCGGGCCGAGTAGTGGTGGGTGGTAAAAAGGGATTTCCAGAATAGGAAGTAAGGTATGGGGAGGTGGTGCACTCATCAACCAATGGGACTGGCCAAAGGCATCCATGCCGAGTCTAATTCCTTCCGGGACAACTTGTGCTAGGTATGAGGAGTCTTGAAGAGCTACTAGGATCTCCTGATTGTTGATGTTTAGGCGAAATAGAAGGGCTTGCCCTGTGAGACCCTGTTCTAGAAAAGACTAAGGAGGGAGATTCGAGGTGTTCTAAGTCACATATAGAGTTGGGTACGGTGGTGGAGGATATGGTGGTTGGGATTGATCCATGAGTGATGGGAGATATTGGATAGAGTATTTGAGCAGTAGTAATTTGAGTGTTGTCTGAGAGAGTTGAAGATGAGATTGTATTTAAATTAGTTGAGTATGTTTCATGGGGAGTATTTAGACATGAGGTTGAAGTATTATGGGTGGGGGCGAGTTGTCAGAAGTGGTATTTGATTGGAACTTAATTTTTAAAATGGAGTAATTTGTGGTGGGCTAGTCGGATAATTCATCAATGGAGATGGGGACATGGGGGTTTGTTGTAATAGTAGGGGTAGATGTTGGGGATGGGGATGAATTATGTGAGGTGGAGTCAGTAAAAAGGTTAGGCAATTGAGTGGTAAAAGGTGTGTAATGAGATGTCTCCAACGTGGAGTAATTTGTGTTGTTGGAGGAACGGTTGGGTGAGGATGTATTTGGTATAGGCGGAGTAATAGATCTTGGACCTACTGGTATTTGGGCTTGGAGTTAGGCAGGTCTTTGTGGAGTAGTTGCTGGAAAAGGTAAAGAGTTAGAGTCATGGGGTATTTGGGCCAATTGATGGCTGAGGTTATGGACTGGACTAATCGGGAAAATAGTTTTAGTAGAGGAGTAGGTTTCTATAGTGGGATTTAATAAAGTAGAGTTAGTTTTATGGGGGGGGGGGGGGGGGGGGTGATAGAAAGTTGGTTTAAACAAGTAGTTTCAGATAATTCGTCCATAGAGTTGATTCATGACAAATTAACGGGATTAAAGTAGTGCGGGTTAGGTGAGTCATTTTTGGGAGGATTAGGGTAAGAAAACTTACCTGCGTGTGCCGATGGCGCCTCCGCAGTAAGCGAATTTGCTGTAGCATGTGCTGATGAGGAATGCAATTCTTGGTCTATATTATTTGATGGTAGAGGTCGCTGAAGTACAGTAGTATGTTTGTTGTGCCGATGACACTGCTTCGTGGGAAATTGTACTGTTTGCCATACATTTTCAGAATCATTAACGGGTTTGTTATGGGTTTGGGAATTTGTCTGGTCCTGCGGTGGAGAAGAAGGGAGGGAAGGAGCTTCTGCATTTTGAGTATGAAAGGGACATGCTTTGGAATTATGTCCAAAACGTCCACAACGGATACAGAGGATATTCAAGCCCTCATACACGACCAATTGCTTGTGTTTCCAATGCAGACATGTATTTTTAACAGTTTTTCCAGTAGAACTTCAATACAAATGCGAGCATAGCGGCCGCGTGTAGTGAATGAAGTGCAGGCATCGATTTTTAGTAGGTGTCCTAATTTATTGCCCACTAACTTTAATAGTTGAAGATCATAGTATTATGTCGGTAATTCAGGCAGGTGAGCCCAGATAGCGGAGTAAGCTAGCTGAGCAGTGGAAGCAACGAATTTTGGTTCCCACCTTCGTACTATAAGGAAGTGACCAAGGATGAACCATGGACCATCATGAAGAGCATGAAGCATATTACTTTCATGTATAAATTTGATAAGAAAAAAAGTGTGCCCTAGGTCAATAAGATTGATGGGTTCCGTCGAGCGCCATAGTGTTTGAAGTTTTGTTTTCAGTAGTTGATATCCAATGGATTTTCCAAACAGTTTTATGATAATGGATTTTCTCCAAGGGGTATATAATCGAGCTTTGTCGTGTGCCGTGAGAGGAATGAAATCATCTGTATTGTATGGATTATCCGCTTCATCGTGCAGATCGATTGCCAAGGGTAGACACTGTATATGTGGTGGTAATAGGTCACTAGGTGAAGATGTTAATAAGGTATCTAGGAATGAAGCTTTAGAAGAAGTTTGAACTAGGTCATCTAGCTGCATAGTGAAGGGGTAAGGAGGATCTATAGGTAGTAGTGGGTCAATATTATTGTTAGAAGTCATGGTATTGAATGCTGGATGATGAATGCCAATGGAGGAAGAAGGGTTATTCGGAAGCAGTAGAAAACAGTAGAGAGCATTTCGTTGTTGCCCCAGTATCAAAAGAGTTTAACGTAAGAAACAAACATATAAAATAATAAATCAACATATAAAATAATAAACTAACATATAAAATAATAAAAAAATATATAAAATAATAAACTAACATATAAAATAATAAGTTAAGATATAGAATAATAAACAAACATATAAAATACAAAATTAACATATAAAATAAGAAACAAACATATAAAATAATAAACAAACATATAAAATAAGAAACAAACATATTAAATAAGAAACAAACATATAAAATAATAAACTAACATATAAAATAATAAAGTAACATATAAATAATGTAATAAACTAACATATAAAATAATAATATAGAAGATGTATCAACCTAAGTAATAATATGATAAAAAATATCGATTAAAATGTTAATATAAAAGATATTACAATATATTAATAAAAAAATACTTTAATTAATATTGTTCAATTTACAGACATCGTCATGGAGGTTCCCCCTGTGCATCCCCGACCTGCATCTCGACGACTACTATTGCTATAGGGGCAACCATAGGTCTTCATACATCTGGGATGGGCAGTGTCTGTCCCAGACATTCCGCCCCAAACGTAATAGACGATATGTGGGAGTTCATTAGGGACCACCCACTCCATCCATATATAGTTAGACGCCTTCAAGACACAGGTTTCGATAGGATCATAGAGATCGCCCGGTTGCAGTTCGACTGGGCGTTGATCACG
This sequence comes from Nicotiana paniculata, assembly GCA_005239505.1. Taxonomy (NCBI): domain Eukaryota; kingdom Viridiplantae; phylum Streptophyta; class Magnoliopsida; order Solanales; family Solanaceae; genus Nicotiana; species Nicotiana paniculata. The sequence continues at coordinate 28,434 of ML360812.1, forward strand.
ACTATGATAAAGCGATGGCGACCGGAGATGCACATATTTCATCTACCCATCGGCGAGGCTACAATCACGCTTGAGGACGTGGAGGTTTTTTTCGGGCTGTCGGTTGATAGATTACCTATAGCTTACCTGCATGCTCGTAGGGACTATAAGGGAGTGGATTACCTGCATATGTTGCAGTGGCTCGCCGGTTTCCAGCCAGCGAAGCCGACTGAATTGCGTGGGGCCAGCCGAAAGCAACTGACGCCCGTCCGACAACATCTGGCGGTGATGGATGCGGAGATTACAGATGATTAACCGCCGGAGGATATCGACCGACACACGAGATTGATGCTGCTGCTGATATTTGGTGGTGTGCTGTTCTTGAACACTTCGGGAAACCTAGTCAGTTTGAGATTTCTACATCCTCTGGAGCGGCTAGATGATCTACCTGGTTACACCTGGGGTGCAACTATTCTAGGTTACCTGTATAGGCAGATGTGTGGGGCGTGCATGGGCACCCAGAGAGACGTTGCCAGACTTTTACCGCTGCTGCAGGTGAAAACATAGTCAATTCTTTTCATGATTATACATACATAGTAAAAAAGATACCTTATATTTTACGTCCACAATTTATATTAGGTATGGGCCTGGGAGCGGTTCCTGCAGTTCTTGCCACCTCTACCACCGATCTCTCTAGATGCACCACCTCCACTGTTTCTCCCTTTAGCTTGGAGGGAGGGTTGATAGGCGAGGCTACAGACGCGAGTTCGAGGCCCGACATCATCTCCAATATTACAGGGATTTGCTGGATTTGCTAGAAGGCCCGCAGGTACATATATACTTAAGTTTACTCGGCCTGGATTTATATGTGTTTCATTTACTCACAATTCTTGTGTTTAATAAATAGTTCGTATGGAGGCCATACAATGACGCACTCATAGCTGGTTTGCCTATTTATTGCCCCCGCGGCAGAGCTGTGAGGAGCTCTTCCCTCCCACTGATATGTCTCGATATTGTTGAGCATCATGTCACTGAGCGAGTCCTTAGCCAGTTTGGTCGACCGCAACTTGTACCTATTCCGCCCACTTGGCTTTGGACACATTACCAGCGGGATGGTTGTTGTAGGGTTGACCAGACATACTTGTCCTGGCTAGAGGGCCAGATTGAGGTTTGGGACCAGGGGTACGACCTGATTCCACCACACCTTCCACCTGAGCGTACGGATGGCGAGCATGAATATATGGGTTAGTATCGCAGCATTACCTGACTTCTCGTTGGGAATCCCGTTCATCGCGCTGGTGTTTGGTACATTCCATACGCCGGGAGGCATGAGGCACTGGTATGTTATTTGTTATACTTACTTATAACATTACATTATCCTTCCGTGATTAATATTTACATGTTATACGAGCTATTGGCTTACATCAGTTCTACCAGTTAGGACTGCAGATGCTACATCATACTTGCGAGGGAGCGGTAGCTTTGCACGTGTTTGGACGTCGGGTTACTGATTTTTCTTTCGAGACATTGAGATGTGCCCGAGACAATGAGTGCTTAGGATACGAGGCTGCTTATGTGTAGCTAGAGGAGTACCATCATGGGCCACCAGTGGAGCCTGAACGTGGTTGTCACGACCCCAAAACCACACGGTCGTGATGGCGCCTATCACGGAACTAGGCCAGCCGAAACATTTTTTAGAATAATTAGACACTCCATAATAAAGGTGTTTTTAAACCATTATTAATAAGAACTTCATAACATCAGTTTAAATAACAAGTGCGGAAAACAAACAAAAGCCCGACATCGGGGTGTCACAAGTCACGAGCGTCTACCAAGGATCATCCAAAAACAAACTAAGACTATTACAGACTGGAAAAACACTAATATAGTCTAAGGAATATAAGAGGGAGAGGAGCAAGGCTGCGATCGCCATGCAACTACTTTGCCGACTCCGGGTATCCGCGACGGATGAAAGAATCAGCGCTCACTATCACGTCCAGAAATCCCTGGATCTGCACACAAGGTGCAGTGAGTAATATGAGTACACCAACTCAGTAAGTAATAAATGTAAATAAGGACTGAGCAGTAAGAAACACATAAATCCATGTCATGAAATCACAGTAAGTACAACTTACCTTCAAAACAATGTATAAGTCAAATCATCTTACTTAAAACCAGATTTTCAGTAAAAATCATTTGAAGATATTCTTTCAACAGTTTCAAAAGTGTTTCAATGAAGTTTAGAGTAAAAGTGATGAAAATCATAAATAGACCCTCGGGAAAAAACATGTATCATAAACTGCCCCTCAGGGATAACATCACTCAGAACCAGCCCCGGGGGCACAACACGAATCAAGAACAGCCTCTCGGGCAACATCACATCACTCACTCAGGGTACCCGCGTTCATTGGGGGTGTACAGACTCCGGAGGGGCTCCTACAGCCCAAGTTCTATAACAAGCCATCTCGTGGCATAATCAATCAGGCCCTCGGCGTCACATAATCATAGATCAGTAACAACATCAAGCCACCTTGTGGCATAAATCAATCAAGCCCTTGGCTTCACATAATCATGAATCAGTAACAACATGCTGCGTCTGCAGCCCGATCCCATATCATATTCTCACAAATCAGGCTCCTGGTCTCACTCAGTCAGAAAGCTCTCCAGCCACTCGGGATATTAGTAAAACAGGGTGCTCGACCCAAAATATCATTTTATGCATCAAATAGTGTAAATGAGACTGAGTTTCGAAATCGGTTTAAAATAGCATGTTTGAGTACATCTTTGAAATCAAAACAGAGAGGAAATAGCAGTAAAAGCACCTAAGGGTCCAAACAACTTAGCACGAGGCCCAAATACGGCATCCAGCCCAAAACATGGTAATACCTTCTAAAAACACAAAATATCATATAGTTTTCAGTCGAATACGCAACCTAATAGTTGCTATGGGACAGACCAAGTCGCAATCCCTAACGGTTCACGCCACACGCTCGTCATCTAGCATGTGCGCCACTTCAAGATAGTGATAAAATATGAAATATGGGTTTTCATACCCTCAGGACAAGATTTACAGTCATTACTTACCTCAAACAGGCCAAAATCCTAACCCGTGATGCTTTTTCCTCTAGACTCGGCCTCTGATTTCTCCGAATCTAACCAAACAAGATTTGTATCATTAATATATGCTAAAGGAACAAATCCCACTCAAAAATAATCGAATTACATCAAAAAACCCGAAATTGGCCAAACCCGACCCCCAGGACCACATCTCGAAATTCGATAAAAATCACAAAACTAGAATCCTTATTCACTCCTGAGTCTACCCATGTCAAATTTATCAAAATCCGACATCAAATGGCCATTCAAATTCCCAAAAGAATTTCTCATGCTTTTCTCTCATTTCTCCTAATTTTCACCCCAATTTCCCAAATTAAATGATGAAATTCAAGACTAAATCATGGAATTAAACCAAATATGAGTGAAGAACACTTACCTCAATCACTCTACTGAAAATCTCCTCTAATTTTGTCTTCTCCCGAGCTCTCTAATGAATTATGGAGTTATGGCCTAAAGCCCTCGTTTTTGAATAAAAACATTCTGCCCATGTACTTTACTCATCGCGATCGCGGAAATACCCATGCGATCGCGAAGCACAAAATAACACTGCCCAAAATTCAACCTTACGTGATCGCAGACAAGCCCACGCGATCGCATTTCAATGCCACTCAACACCACGCGATCGCAACCCCTACACGCAATCGCATAGAACAAATGCCTTAGCCTCACTCGCTCCTTTATCTTCTACGTGAACGCGAACCTGGTCACGCGTTCATGATTCTCCACTTCACACGCGATCGCGATCACGACCCTCTCTCTTGCGATCACATAGAGCAAATTTCCCCTCTTCCCAATTACGCCTATGCGATCGTGGACAAGCCCACGCGATCACATATAAGAAAACCAAAAGGCTCACACCAACGAAATCTGCCACTTCCAAGTCTAAGAATTTGGTCTGTTAACCATGGAATTAAACCAAATATGAGTGAAGAACACTTACCCTAATCACTCTACTGAAAATATCCTCCAATTTCGTCTTCTCCCGAGCACTCTAATGAATTATGGAGTTATGGCCTAAAACCCTCGTTTTAGAATAAAAACATTCTGCCTAGGTACTTTACTCATCGCGATCGCGAAAATACCCACGTGATCGCGAAGCACAAAATAACACTGCCTAAAAATCAACCCTACACGATCGTAGACAAGCCCACGCGATCGCATTTCAATGCCACTCAACACCACGCGATTGCAACCCCCTACACCCAATCAGACAGAACAAATGCCTCAGCCTCACTCACTCCCTTATCTTCTACGCGAACGCGAACCTGGTCACTCATTCGCGATTCTCCACTTCACGCGCTCACACGATCGCGACCCTCGCTCTTGCGATCGCATAAAACATGTTTCCTCTTTTCCCAATTAAGCCAACACAATCGCATATAAGAAAACCAGAAGGCTCACACCAGCAAAATCTACCACTTCCAAGTCCAAGAATTTGGTTCGTTAACCACCCGAAACACACCCGAGGCCCTCGAGACCTCAACCAAACATGCCAACACATCCCATAACCTCATTAAAACTTAGTTGAGCCTTCGAACCACTCAAAACAACGCCGAAACACCAAATCAACCTCAGATTCAAGCCTAAGAACTTAGAAACTTCCAAATTCTACAAACGACGTCGAAACTTACCAAAACACCTTCGAATGATCTGAAATTTTTCACACACATCCCAAATGACACTACGAACCTACTCCAACTTCCGGAATTCCATTATGACCCTGATAGCTAATTTTTCACTGCCAACCAAAAATCGCCAAAAAATCCAATTTCGCCAATTCAAGCCTAATTCTACTCCGGACCTCCAAACAACATTCTGAACACACTCCTAAGTCCCAAATCACGTGATGAAGCTACCCGAGCCCTCAAAACCACCTTCCGAGATCATTTACCTATAAGCCAACTCCCGGTTGACTTTTCCAACTATTCACCCAACTTAAGAGACTAAGTGTCTCATTTGTCTCCAGAACCACTCCGAACCCGAGCCAACCGACCCAACACAACATAAATGAGCTAAAAAACACAAAACGAATCAGAAAAAGGGAAATTGGGGCTTAACTCTCGGAACGACCAGCTGGGTCGTTACATTCTCCCCCTCTTAAATAAACGTTCTCCTCGAACTGGTCTAGAAACATACCTGGAGTCTCAAATAGGTAAGGATATCTGCTCCACATCTATCGCTCGGTCTCCTAGGTGGACTCCTCCACCGTCTTCCCTCTCCACTGCACCTTCACTGAAGGTATATACTTAGACCTCAACCTTCTTACATGACGACCCAAAATGGCTACTGACTCTACCTCATAAGACATATCACCCTCTAGCTGAAGCGTGTTGAAGTCCAAAACATGAGACAAGTCACCAACATACTTCCGGAGCATGGAAACATGAAATACCGGATGAACACTTGATAAGCTGGGTGGAAAAGAAAGTATATAGGCCACCTCTCCAATCCTTTGAAGCACCTTAAAAGGCCCAATGAACAGGGGACTCAACTTGCCCCTCTTTCCGAACCGCATAACACCCTTCATGGGTGATACCTTCAGCAGAACCTTCTCCCCAACCATGAAAGATACATCTCGGACCTTACGGTCCGTATAGCTCTTCTGTCTAGACTGCGCCATGCGAAGCCGCTCCTGAATCAACTTCACCTTATCTAACGCATCCTGTACCAAATCTATACCCAAGAGCCTAGCCTCGCCCGGCTCAAACCAACCGACCGTAGATCTACACCTCCTCCCGTATAAAGCCTCATATGGATCCATCTGGATACTCGATTGATAACTATTATTATATGCAAACTTCACGAGTGGCAGAAACTTGTACCATGAACCCCAAAATCAATAACACAAGCGCATAACATGTCCTCTAGAATCTGAATAGTGAGCTCGGACTACCTGTCCGTCTGAGGATGAAAAACTATGCTCAATTCAACTTGAGTACCCAACTCTCTCTGCACGGACCTTCAAAACTGCGATGTGAACTGAGTACATCTTTCGGAAATGATGGAAACTGGAACACCATGCAGCCGAAAAATCTCCCTGATATAAATCTTGGCTAACCGCTCCAAAGAATAAGTAGTACCAACATGAATGAAGTGCACGAACTTGGTCAGCCGGTCCACAATAATCCAAATAGCACCGAACTTCCTCGAAGTCTGTAGGAGCCCAACTACAAAGTCTATGGTGATCGCTCCCTCTTCCACTCCGGAATATACAACCTCTGATTTAATCCACCTGGTCTCTGGTACTCATACTTGACCTGCTGACAATTGAGACACCAAGCTACAAATCCAACAATGTCCTTGTTCATCCGTCTCCACCAATAATGCTGTCTCAGATCTTGATACCGTGAGCTGTGGTCCATCTCAAGAATCAACTCCCGAAGCCCATCTACATTGGGCACACATATCCGGCTCTGCATCCTCATCACGCCGTCATCACCAATAACTACATCCCTGACAGCACCTCTCCATACCCTATCCCGAAGAACGAGCAAGTGCAGGTCATCATAATGGCGCTCTCTGATACAATCATAAGGAGAAGACCTGGAGGATACACAAGCCAATACCCGGCGGGGCTCTTATAAGTCCAACCTCACAAACTGGCCTGCTAAGGCCTGAACATCAAGTGCTAATGGTCTCTCTGTTGCTGGAAGATATGCTAGACTCCCCAAACTCTCTACTCTGTGACTCAAGGCATCGACCACTACATTGGCCTTCCCCGGATGGTATAGAATCGTGATATCATAGTTTTTGAGAAGCTCCAACCATCTCCTCTGACGCAAATTCAGATCCTTCTGCTTAAAAAAATGCTGCAGGCTACGGTGATCAGTAGAAACCTCACAATGAACCCCATACAAATAATGACGCCAAATCTTCAAGGCGTGATAAATGGCTACTAGCTCGAGATCATGCACCAAATATTTCTTCTCATGAGTCTTCAACTGGCACGAAGCGTAGGCAATCACCCTACCCTCCTACATCAATACACAAACAAATGCCTATCCTCGAGGCATCACAATACACGGTATAAGAACCTGAAGCTGATGGCAATACTAACACTGGAGCTGAGGTCAAAGCCGTCTTGAGCTTCTGGAAGCTCTCCTCACACTCGTCCAACTACCTGAACGGAGAACCCTTCTGAGTCAATTTGGACAAGGGTGAAGCAATAGAAGAAAATCCCTCTACAAAGCGACGGTAATATCCCGCCAAACCAAGGAAACTCCTAATCTCTGTAGCTGAGGACGGTCTGGGCCAACTCTGTACCGCCTATATCTTCTTCGGATCCACCTAAATACCCTCGCTGGACACCACGTGTCCCAAGAAAGCTACTAAGCCAAGCCAAAACTCACACTTGGAGAACTTCGCATAAAAATTCTCCTCCTTCAATCTCTGCAATATGACCCTCAAATGTTGAGCGTGCTCCTCCTAGCTATGAGAATACACCAGGATGTCATCAATGAACACAATAACAAAGAAATCCAAATATGGCTGAAATACGCTGTTCATTAGATGCATGAACGCTGCTGGGGCATTGGTCAGCCCAAAAGACATCACCAAAAACTCATAGTGCCCATAACGAGTCCTGAAAGCAGTCTTAGGAGTATCATACTCCCGAATCTTCAGTTGATGATACCCGTATCTCAAATCAATCTTAGAGAACACCCTGGCTCCCTGAAGCTGGTCAAACAAATCATCAATGCAAGGCAAATGATACTTATTCTTGACTGTAACCTTGTTCAACTACTTGTAGTCAATACACAGCCTCATGGAACCATCTTTTTTCTTTACAAATAACACCGGCGCACCCCAAGGTGACACACTAGGCCGAATGAACCCCTTATCTAGGAGTTCCTGAAGCTGCTCTTTCAATTCCTTCAACTCTGCCGGTGCCATACGATACAGTGGAATAGAAATAGGCTGAGTGCCTGGCACCAAGTCAATACCAAAATCAATATCCCTGTCAGGCGGCATGCCTGACAGGTCTGCAGGGAACACGTCCAGAAAATTACGGACCACAGGAACATAATCGATAGTGGGAGTCTCAGCACTGACATCCCTCACAAAGGCCAAATAAGAAAAACACCCCTTTTACACCATATGCCGAGCCTTCATGTATGAAATCACCCTACTATAAGACAAACCTCTCCACTCGACTCTCGGAAATCCTGGCATCGCTAAGGTCACAGTCTTAGCATGACAATAAAGAAAAACATGACATGGAGATAGCCAATCCATGCCCAATATCACATCAAAGTCAACCATGCTAAGCAATAACAGATCCACTCGGTTCTCCAGACCCCCAATAGATATCACACACGACCGATACACACGGTCCACAACAATAGTATTACCCATCGGAGTTGACACATGAATAGATATAACTAAGGAATCATGGGGCATATCCAACAAATGGACAAAATATGATAAAACATAGGAATACGTGGAACCAAGATCAAATAAGACCGAAGCATCTCGGTGAGAAACTGAAACAATACATGTAATTACTGCATCTGAGGCCATAGCATCTAGTCTGGCTGGAAGTGCATAAAAATGGGCCTGACCTCCACCTGATCGACCTTCCCCTCTAGGGAGGCCTCTAGCTTCCTGACCCCCACCCTAGCTGGATGGGCAGGTGGTGAAATGACTGGAGCTGAAGTCGAGGGCTGACCCCTCTGCTGAGACGAACTATCAGGATGACAAGGGCACTGCCTCCACATATGTCCCAACTCTCCACACTCATAACAACCCCCTGGTGCTGGAGATGGGGACTGAAGGGAACCCCTAGCACTAGGATAACCACTAGAAGAACCAGGCATAGAAGAACCCTGCACCGATGGTGCACGATATGAACTCTAAGATGGAAGAGCACTGAATGATGGGTGCCCCTGATGAGCACTGTGAGGACCACGACCAATTGATCCACCACGATAACTTGAGCGACCTGGCCGAGCCTGCTTGAATGGACGACCTCTGCCGTGCTGAAACTGTCCTCCTGAAGGAACACCACCAAAACTACCAGATCCTCGAGGTATCTTGGCCTCCCTCTCATCTCGCTCCTGGAGACGAACTGACTCAATCTCTCAGGAAATATCCACAACCTGCTCAAAAGTAGCACTCGACACCCTCTCTCTGGTCATAAGAATACGAAGCTGATATGTCTCCACGAACCTTCTGGTCTGTCTCTATCTGTAGGGACCAACCAAATAGCATGACGGGAAAGCTCAGAAAACCTCATCTCGTACTGCGACACCGTCATATCACCCTAACGTAGCTACTCAAACTGCCTGTGAAGCTCCTCTCTACGAGACTGTGGAACATACTTCTCTAAAAAGAGAGTGGAAAACTGCTGCCAAGTAAGGGGCGCTGCACCAACGGGCCTACACCTCTCATAATCCTCCCACCAAGTAAATGCAGCTCCTGAGAACTAGAAGGTAGTAAACAAGACCCCACTGGTCTCCAATATCCCTGCTGTACAAAGCATCCTTTAACACTTGTCTAAGAAACCCTGAGCATCCTCGCCCTCAGAACCACTGAAGGTCGGATGCTGAAGTCTACCGAATCTCTCCAACCTGTGCTGCTCGTCGCCAGCCATAACTAGAACCAGAAAATCCTGAGCTGGTGCAACCGGCTGGGCTGGGGCTGCCCTGGGGTCTAAAGTCCTTGAATAACCTGCTCAGGTGTACGGGCAGCTGGAGTCTGAGTGCCTCCCCCAGCCTGAGAAGTAGAGGTTGTGGAATAAACGGAAACTGTCTGTGCAAGACTAGTGCACACGGTCAAAATCTGGGCCAGGGTCTCCTGAAGACCCGAAATAACAATAGGCACGGCAGGTTCCTGGGCCGGTCCCGCTGGAACATCTGCGGCAGGGACCTGATCTGGAACAATAGGTGGGTCTATGGGTACTGCCCCGGCTACTGCGCGGGCTGCACCCCTACCTCTACCACGGCCTCGACCCCTCGCGGGTCCAACTGGTGGTTGATCATCCTGCCCGGTAGTGCGTGTCCTCAACATCTGTGAGAGAAGTAAACAATAGAAGTTTAGTTTCCAGAATCAACAGATTCGCACGACAGAATTTAAGAATGTGAGATTTTTCCAAAGGGTTCTGCAGTTTCTCGAAGATAAGTACAAACGTCTCCGTACCGATCCGCAAGACTCTATTAAACCTGCTCATGACTCGTGAAACCTATGTAACCTAGGCTCTGATACCAACTTGTCACGATCCCAAAACCACCCAGTCGTAATGGAGCCTATCATGGAACTAGGCCAACCGACACATTTTTCAGAATAATTTGACACTTCATAATAAAGGTGTTTTTAAACCATTAATTAATAAAAACTTCATAACATCAGTTTAAATGACAAGTGCGAAAAACAAACAAAAGCCCGACATCGGGGTGTCACAAGTCACAAGCGTCTACCAAGGATCATCCAAAAACAACTAAGACTATTACAGTCTGTAAAAACATTAATATAGTCTAAGGATGATAAGAGGGAGAGGAGTAAGGCTACGATCACCATGCAACTACCTTGCCGACTCCGGGTATCCGCGACGGATGAAAGAATCAGCGCTCGCTATTGTATTGGTAAAAAAGAACTTCAAACGTGTAATAAATCTTGATGACTCAGTAGTCTACGTGGATCAATGAAGACATGACAGCTGGACGGGACTCTAAGAAGAGGTACAAGGCAAAGAGGCACGGCAAATCACACCCATGGGTTAATTAGCTACGGAAGTCTCAACCAGATTGAGAAGATGAAGAGACGCGGTCTAAAGTGTATTTGGACAGAATAAAGGGCAAATTCAGAGATCTTTAAATTAGAGATCCATACGTTACACAACATTCACTCAACAGTTACGGTTGATTTATTGTAACGTTACATTAGAGTCATTATTAGTCATTAATGCTCAATCACCAAAAAAGGTAGACGTTATGTTATGAAATTTCCTATATAAAGGAGAAAAATATAACCTGTAAAGGGGAGGAAAAAAAACCATCGAACTACTATTGCAATATGCTTACTTTTTGTGCACCTTACTGCTTTCCATTTATAAGTTTGCCTACAATTATAATCTTATACTTTGGTTATCAGAAACCCGTGTTCTTCTTAAAATAGCTTTGGGCAAAGAATCCAATCTTTGGTTAAACAAATTGGTCCCGTTATCGGGAATCTAATAATCTTTGTTTGCTTTTCAAGCGATATCCTCTGAACTATGTCGAACTCCAACAACAACAACCAGCAAAGGAATGGAACCCCAGTTCCATCGCCTTCAGGAACCCCACGTGGTTCAAGGGAACAATCCCGAGAAAGATCCAATAACAACAATGATAATAATGATCAAATAGTGGAACAAGATCGGGTAAAGCAAATGATTGCAGAGTATGTGAGCCAAGCTTTGCAAGAATTTGTGAGGGGATTACCGGCAGCGTTACCTGCACCACTGACACCACCTCTCAATAATACCATCACCATGGAAAATCCTCAATCTGGGTTGGCAAACTCAAGAAGGGGAGCTACTCATAATGAATCTCTCAAAGCGAGACCAGGTATATCTAATAACTCTGAATTACAAACTTTATTACTAACTTTGCAGAAAGAGGTGAAGGAACAAAACGATCAAATTGAACAAATTCCTGGAGTACTAAGCGCAACACCCGTACCCATTCCAAAGAAGTTTAAAATGCCTGACGTACCTAAGTATGATGGGAAAACCGACCCACACGATCATGTGACTGCTTTTACCACCGGAGTGAAGGGCAACGACTTAACGAAACAAGAAATTGAGCCGGTACTAGTTAAAAAGTTTGGAGAAACAATTACCAAAGGGGCTCTAACCTGGTATTCTCTTCTCCCTAAAAACTCTATTGATTCTTTTGCTGAGCTTGCAGATTCTTTCATAAAGGCACACTCCGGTGTGCAAAAAGTCGAGAAAAGGATGGAGGACATATTTAAAATAAAAAAAGGAGACATGGAACTAATTTGTGAATTTGTAGATAGGTTTCAGCGAGAAAGAATGCAACTACCAAGGGTGCCTGATAATTGGGCAGCCATGGCATTCACAAGTAATCTAAATGAAAAAAGATCAGAAGCTACGAGAAGATTCAAGGAAAGCTTGAGAGAATTCCCAACTACAACGTGGAACAATGTTTATAACAGGTATAATACTAAACTTTGAATGGAAGAAGATACCATTGCTCGTCCGAAAGAGGAAGAATATACCAGATCCAGACATTCAGAATCAGACAAGAGATCAGGTAGAAATAGGTACGAACCTTACTTGGGACCATCGGGACGTGAAACTTGTCCCAGGTTCGAAAACACCAGGTCATACTTTGGACCACCAAGCAGAGATGCGAGCTCATCCTCATCTAGATCCAGAAGGGATCAAGATCAACGACCTAGAGGTAATGCACGAATTGGGGATCACACCTTTAATGTAAGTACCTCCGAACTAATTTTAGTGTTAAGAAATTTGGGTGATAAGGTTCGATGGCCTAAAGAGATGAGGTCGAACCCGAATAAGAGGAACCCAGATCTCTGGTGTGAATTCCATAATGATCATGGGCATAGAACTGTAGATTGCAGATTTTTGCAAGGTGAGGTAGAACAATTGTTGAAACAGGGCTATTTGACAGAATTGTTTAGTGAAAAAGGTAAACAGGCATACATGAAGAACATGCAGGAGCCCCCAAAACCTCCATCTCCAAAACGAACCGTCAATGTGATACACGGAGGAGAAGAAGTGAACAGAGTGGTCTGCAAAACGACCACGAAGTTCACAATTACACATGGAAAGCGGGTTCGTGAAAATCTGGAAGCAGACAATATAACCTTCGATGATGCAGATATCGGCGGATTAATTCTTCCTTACAACGATGCTCTGGTAATATCTTTACTTATTCATGACACTAGCATAAAAAGAGTGTTGATTGATCCAGGTAGTTCAGTCAATATCATTTTTCTAAGAGTCATGGAAATGCTATTGGGGAATCAAGTAATCCCAAGGGCACGATCCATATCAGGGTTTGATAACTCTACGGTTATAACAAAAGGAGAAATTGAACTTAGCACTTATCTTGAGGGAGTGGTCAAAAGTACCAGGTTCCAAGTCATCGATATTGACATGGCTTATAACATAATCGTGGGAAGGCCATGGATCCACGACATGAAAGCAATACCCTCCACCTTGCATCAGGTAATTAAATTCCCCTCTAAATGGGGGATTCATCAAATTAGAGGCGATCAGCAAACCGCGAGAAATATAAATTCCGTGGTACACTACAACAAAAAAGTAGAGGTGAAAGAATCAAAGGATAAGGAAATCTCCCAAGCAGGTGACACCGCCCAAACAAGCACAGAAGAATTACAACCCAAATAGGTACATAAGATATTACTGCTGAAACAGGTACGAAAGAAAATACTTACGAGAAAGTTAATCAAGTCGCCACGGAAGAGGCATTGGACCACACAGATGTAGATTCCAGACCGGACGTCATTCATGAACCGGAGGAAAATGAGCACATCAAAACAACTATGGAAGAGCTCGAAGCTGTTCCATTGTCTGAACAAAAGCCTGAACATAAAGTGTACATAGGCACGAGGTTGAGTTCCGGTCGAAGAGGTAAGTTAATTAATTATTAAAAAGGCTAATGAAAATTGCTTTGCGTGGTCCCACTCAGATATGACAGGTATCCCGCTATAGGTAATGACTCATAAACTAAATGAAGATCCATCCTTCATACCTGTTAAGCAGAAGAAAAGAAAGCAAGGACCATTCAAGAACCAAGTGATTGACGAAGAGGTACAAAAACTCTTAAAGATTGGTTCAATACGAGAGGTAACATACCCTAAATGGCTAGCTAACACTATGTTAGTACCTAAAAAGAATGGAAAATGGAGGGTATGTGCAGATTATACTGACTTAAATAAAGCATGCCCCAAGGATTCATTCCCATTACCACATATAGATAAAATGATTGATGCCACCGCAGGTCATGAATTGTTAAGATTTCTAGATGTGTATTCTGGTTATATAATCAGATTAAAATGGATCCCTCAGATGAGGAAAAAACCTCCTTTATTGCAAGCAGGGGGACTTATTGTTATAAAGTCATGCCTTTTGACTTAAAAAACGTTGGAGCCACATATCAAAGACTAGTGACCAATATGTTCCAGGAACATCTGGGAAAAAATAATGGAAGTTTACATCGATGAAATGCTAGTAAATCAACATGGGCGGAAAACCATTTCCAGCACCTCTCTGTTACCTTTGACATTTTACGCAGGTATAATATGAAGCTTAATCAAGAAAAATGCGCTTTTGGCATGGAATCAGGTAAATTCTTGGGTTTCCTTGTATCAAACAGGGGAATAGAGGTAAATCATGATCAAATTAAAGCTATAGAAGAAATACCTGATGTACTTATAAATAAAAAAGAAGTTCAAAGACTAACGGGAAGAATTGCAGCCTTAGGAAGATTTATTTCCAAATCTTCCGAGAAAAGTTTCAAATTCTTTGCAGTTCTCAAAAAGCAAAATCGGTTCGAATGGACTGAAGAATGTCAACATGATCTCAAAGACCTAAAGGCTTATCTATTAAAACCTCCGTTGCTACGAAGCCGAAGGAGGGGGAGCGGCTATACGTCTACCTTGCTGTCTCATAAATTGCTGTAAGTGCAGTGTTGGGTAAGGGAGAATAAAGGTAAACAATCTCCTATTTATTATGTAAGAAAGATATTACTAGATGCTGAAACTAGGTATCCACATCTAGAAAAGTTAGCCTTATCTCTAATCATGGCATCTAGAAAATTAAGGCCATACTTTCAATGTCATCCAATCACAATTGTGACCTCGTATCCATTAAGAAACATACTGCATAAACAAGAATTATCAGGAAGATTAGCCAAGTGGGCCATAGAATTAAGTGAGCATGAAATAATATATCGGCCCAGGACTGTAATCAAGTCTCAAATCTTAGCTGATTTTGTCGCTGATTTTAGTAATAGTATTGTGAAAAAGATTTACAACTCTTCAACGGTGTTAATCCGGGTCTATGGACCTTATTTACCGATGGTTCTTCCAATATAAAAGGTGCCAGCTTAGGCATAGTCTTAATATCACCCACGGGTGAAAAGACACGGCAGGCTATCAAATGTTATCCTATAACTAACAATGAGGCATAGTACGAAGCTGTTATTGCAGGGTTAGAACTTGCACGAGAGCTTTCAATAGAGCAAATCGAGATCAAAAGCGATTCCTAACTGGTAGTAAATCAGATGCAGGGGACTTACATCGCTCGAGAGACTCGGATGCTACAGTATCTGGAAAAGGCACGAGAGCTCGTGAGACAATTCAAAACATGGAAGGTAGTACAAATACCTAGAGAGGAAAATGCAGAAGCAGATGTATTACCTAACTCGTAGCAGTCACAGAAGTAACAAACAAGGACAATGCAGTTTTCGTTCATCTATTCCATTCAGCGATCGACCATGATAGAATTGAGGTAATTTTTAACAATTTAACCTGGGATTGGAGAAACAAAATCCAAATTTTTTTACAGAACGACACCGTACCTGAATACAAGAAAATAGCTCAAGCACTTCGCCGCAAAGCTGCACAGTATTGCCTCATTCGCAACTCGTTATATCGCAAAATGTTCGGAGGGCCCCGAGCAAAATGCCTCGGACCTAACCAAACGGAGTTTGTGATGAAAGAAGTCCACGAAGGACATTGTGGAAATCACTTAGGGGCGTTATCCTTAGTGAAAACCTTAATCAGAGCTGGATATTATTGGCCTAAGATGGAAGAAGAGGTTGAGGACTTCGTGTCCAAATGAGACAGATGCCAAAGGTTTGCTAATAACATGCATCGACCAGCGGAACTATTGCACCTAGTAATATCCCCATGGCCCTTCATGAAATGGGGGATGGACATAGTGGTACCTCTTCCCACAGCTAAAGGACATGTATGGTTTTTGCTCGTACTAACCGACTAGTTTAAAGAATGGGTAGAGGCAGAATCGTTCAAACAAGTGCGAGAAAAGGAAGTTAAAAGTTTCTTATGGCGAAGCATAATATGCTGCTTTGGTATACCGAAGGCGATCGTGTGTGATAATGGCCCACAATTCATAGGCTCGCAAATCACAAAATTCTTCGAAAGCTGGCAAATTAAACGCATCACTTCAACGCCATACCATCCCGTGGCTAACGGTCAGGGTGAGTCAACGAATAAAGTCATCATCTACAATCTAAAGAAGCGGCTAGATAGAGCCAAAGGAAACTGGCCTGATGAGTTACCAGCGGTACTATGGGCATATAGGACAACTTCAAAAAAAGCCACGGGAGAAACTCCGTTTGAGCTTGTCTATGACTCAGAAGCCTTAATACCCGTAGAGATTGGCAAACCAAGCTTAAGGCTTACAATAGCCATGGAGGAAGCAAACGACAACGAATTCAGGACCAATCTGGACCTACTCGAACCACGGAGAGAAGCAGCACTGATACGGATGGCAGCTGAAAAACAAATCATAGAGCGTTATTACAACTGTAAAGCTCATCTCAGGTACTTCAAGATTGGGGACTTCGTCCTCAAAAAAGTCTTTCAATCAACGAAAGAAGCAGGCGCAGGAAAGCTAAATCCAATCTAGGAAGGACCCTACAAAATTCGAGGCATAGCTGGGAAGGGCGCCTACGAGTTGGAAGCTATGGACGACAGAATCCTACCAACAAGTTAGAATGCCATTCACTTGAAGAAGTACTACTTTTAAGGAAAAGTAATACCCCCGGTCAGGTATCACACGTTCGATTTTATTTTGAACATTTGAAATTTTACTAACCTTTTTAGATGATAGGCATAAAGCTAACCCATCACCAGATGATGATATTAGACCTGCAAAGACGCGAGGAAATAACTAAATTCCCGGTCAAGGGTTACACTTTATGATGGACGTTTTAAAGGGTTAAGCAACCATCATCTAAAAATTATATACCTTCGAGTCCCGTACGTTTTTCCTTTTCAGGAAAAAAATCACAAGGAAGGAATAGTCAAGTGCTCGAGATTTAATTCTTCAAAGCTCAAACACTTGGGGGACTATACAGTATGGAAGGCAAAGATGAAGCAAAAAATACTATCAAAAAGTGAATGCTCGAGCCTGAAGATCCAACAAGCCAAGTGACACGAGCAAAATTGAAAGAGCCAAAGACTCGAAGACAAAGCCTAAGCCAAAAAAACCTTCGAACATGTTCAGGTTAAAAGGCAAAATGTTAGCTACGAGGAAGAAATGCATATCTTTGTACTTATTCAAAAGAGTTATGGATAAAAGATCATCATTGTTGTACTCATTTGAAACTGTTGTAACTAAAAACAGTTACAAATGAAAGATCAAATCCTTGTATTTGTTCAAAAAACTGTAAAACAGTTATTTGTAAGGAGCATTTCCCTCGTGCTTATTGAAAACTGTTGTCAACAAAAATAGTTACGGGTGAAAATCCCAATTTGAATAAAAGCTGTTACGAAAAAAAAACAGTTGCCCTCTTGTATTAACTCAAAAAAACTGTTACATACAGAAAACAGTTACGAAATACAAGTGTATATCAAATCTGTTAAAAGAAAACAGTTGCAACATGAGTTTTAGATGATAATCAAATACATGTAAAATGTTGTGAAAGTCCAAACATTCCTCAGAAACATTCTTAAACACGTGAAAAATTCCTATCACTCTATTGCATTATTACACCTTTATGAAGTTGAGACGTCTTCTTCATTAAGTGTCGATCAGAAAGGGCCCTCTTTCACAGATTATGCCTACTACAAAAAGGCACACATTTTATATGACACCGTGCCTATTACGAAAAGGTGCGAGTAATCTAAAGCATTCTATATGCAAAACTCAGAGGTAAAACTAAAACCTCAAAAAATAAAGCATGCAAAAGACTTAAAGAGTAGAACAGAAACTCATCGGAAAACAAAAGTCATACTTGCATTAATATATTAAAACGGCTAAGTAAAACCTAGGTATTAACTTATACTTAGCCGTATAGATTTTTTATATATACATTGAGGTGCCCCTAAATTTTCATTTGGGGACTTTAGAAAGATCCAAATTTACCCCCGATGGGACTGGGGGAAACCACCAATTGAGACAAAGAAAAAAAAAAGGGGGTGAATCAACATCTTAATCTTCTTGAGGAGGGGGATTGACTTCTTCATCAGCAGAAGGAGTAAGAGCAGCTTGGGATGAAAAGCTTGGGACAGCAGGAGTCTCACCTTCAGGTGGGGAAAGATCCAAACCTTGTTGAGCCTTTTCCATGGTTTCCTTGATCTTAACAATTTCAGCGTTAAGGTTGAAATCTCCCCGACTCATTTCTGTCAATGTATCGAGGCGAGAATTCATGTACGTGCAACTAACATCGACAGCTGCCCCCTCTTCGAGACTTTCATAATCTCTCTCCCATATTTGAAGATCAGCTCTTAACCCATCCTTCTCAACTTCAGCAGCTTCATGGGCAGCCCTCAAAGGAACAATTGACTCCTCCAAAGATTGGGTTTTGTCTAAAGCAATGCGAAGATCCTCCTGAGTCCGGGTAAGTGACTGCACAAGCTCGCCTGAGTATTCCTCCTTCTGCTCTAGTAAGTCTTTCAAGCTCCTAATTTCTTCCGAGGCACGGGATAATTGCTCAACAAACAAAGACTCAAGAATGTTCTTGTCTTTGTCCGCTTGGTTAGAAGAAGCCTTCTCTACTTCCAACTCCGTAGCCACAACTCTCATCTACCGCTCCAAGGTATTCTTTTCTTCTTCTATGGCTTCCATGTCGAGCCTCAGGCTTTCATATTGCCCCTTCCAATTCCCTGCTTCAGCATGCCACTCCTTTAGCTCTTGCTCCATGTTAGAAATCTTCTTCATGAGTTCTGTGCCTATGATATTGATCAACAAAAAAAAAATCAATTAGATACGGTAATGACATGCATAAGAACGAAATACAAAAGAATGAACGTTACCTTCAAGGAGGAATGTACAACCTCATTAGCCTAGTTAAGAGAACTGTGACTATCTAGATTGGTCCTCTCTGTTGGGCCAATCAAAGGCTTCAGCCACACTTCGGGTTGGCCGAATTTCTTAAATAGGCTCCCATAAGCCGAAACCTCAATTAGCACTTGCCTCATCTCCCTGCTGGAAGACCCTACTTCTCTAACAGGAGGCACGGAAGCAGGCTGAGATGAAGAAGCCACGGGCAATGAAATTTGTGGATATGAAAAAGTCTCAGGCACGGAAACTTGAGGAGTTGAGAAAGCCACGGGCAAGGCAGCAGCGGGAGCAGAAATGGCCAAAGGAGCAGTAGCCGGAATGGATGAAGAGATTTCTCTAAAGGAGGGAGCAAAAAAAGCCAGAGGCGCCTCATTAATTGCAGGGACAAAACCTTCGTGGAATAGATGATCCACATAATCACGAGCAAGAAAAGAAGAAGAATCCCTGGGGGTAGAAGGTCTGACATCAGGTACGGAAGACACTGCCACGGGTGTAGACTCATCGTCTGAGACCACTCTTCTTCTACGTGACCTGTGCACTAGAATGCCCTTCTCTTCTTATTCTTCTTCTAAGGTCTTAGACCCACCAACTTTCCTCTTGGAAGAAGAGGAATCAGTAATAATCTCCTGGGCCTGAGCCAAAGACATCTTCGGAATGGATGCAGCAGGCATTCCCCGAGCAGAAAACCCTGTCAAAAGGAAAAAGGTTAAACGAACGAAGAAAAAGAAGCTCAAGTAAGGAAAAGAAGAGAAAACAAAAGTTTCACTTACCATGAGTCTTCACTTTCCAACTGTACTCACGGAGAAGTACTTCCAAGATCTTTCCTCCAATGGAGCAACTGACAATAGCTTTTCTACCCAATCACGGATACCGGAGACATTCTCAACAGTACCCATGATTGCTGAAAGAGGAAGAAAATAGCTACGGTGTTAATAAAACACTTAAAGCAAAGAGAAGAAAAATAACAGATGTGAGCTAAAATGTACTCACGTGCACGATTCCACTTCTCAGGGAAGGGAAGATTTTCCTCGCCCACTAAACCAGCAGTGGGCACAGCAACGTACCGAAGGTACCAATCTCTATACTTATCGTCATAAGGGGTTACCAACACTCTTTTGCTCCTAGCAACCATAGAGAAAACCCCTTGACGAAATAAGGTAGGAGAATAAAGATGAATGAGGTGATTGAAAGAAAAAAGAACCGAGGCTAAAGAAGCTAAACATCTAAGACAGGCGACAACCTGCCACACAAGAGGACCAATTTGTCCTAAGAAAATGTTGAAGAAACGACAAAATTCGATGATGACTGGATCAATAGGAGGTCTAAACCCTAGAGTAAAAGGGTAAGTGTAAACAAAAGAATGCCCCGCCTTGTAAGATGTTATTCTTTGATTACTATTTGGAATAAAAATGGGAAAATCAGACTCCCAAGAACATTCCCTGCGAGCAAGGGGAATCAAATCTTCGGTAATAAGAGTGGGATACCTATCAACACTATCAAGGGATAACGATTGGTCTACAAGAACCTCACTATCCCTAGTGAAGGTAAACTCAGCAGGAATGATTTCATCAACTCGTAGTTCGCGTAGGGGATCTTGATATTATCTACCCCTGGATAGAGATCTGGAAACACTAGCTCTGGGGAGACTAAAGACCTAACAGAAGGAGGGGAAACAATTTGCGAAGAAGAAGAGCCTCTCGAAGGAGTAGAGCCTAAACTCCTCAGTCTACCACCCCTCCGACTTCGAGTCGGAACGGAAGAGGGTGTCAGCTCATCAACGTTTATGACTCCCTTAGATTGGTTTGAAGAAGACATATCTACAAAGGCAAAGGAAAAAGTTCTTTACAAATAAAGTTTGAAAGTTAGAAGCTTTTCGTGAAAGAAAAGGAAAAGGGGGTATTTATACTCGAAGACAACCGTAAAAAAAAAAAGGAAAAAAGAGCAATGATGTGAAAACCATAATTGAAGATGTCACTTCGTGACTGATGCAGCCACAAGAAATCCCTAAAAGGCGCTGAATAATTGCAGAACCAACCCAAGAATGCCACGTGGCATAAGCATTAAATGGAAGTGACAAGCGACACTTATGTACAGGAAAAAATACAATGCTTCGAGTAAAGCGGCGGCAAAATATTCCCGCCATAAATGAGTATCCACTTACCAAATATTAATTGATAAATATATGGTAAGTGGGGGGGGGGAGACTATCTGTATTGGTAAAAAAGAGCTTCACACGTGTAATAAATCTTGATGACTCAGTAGTCTACGTGGAGCAATGAAGACACGACAGCTGGACGGGACTCTAAGAAGAGGTACGAGGCAAAGAGGCACGGAAAATCACACCCATGGGTTAATTAGCTACTGAAGTCTCAACCTGATTGAGAAGATGAAGAGACACGGTCAAAAGTGTATTTGGACAGAATAAAGGGCAAATTCAGAAATCTTTAAATTAGAGATCCATACATTACACAACATTCACTCAAAATTACGGTTGATTCATTGTAACATTACATTAGAGTCATTATTAGTCATTAATGCTCAATCACCAAAAAATGTAGACGTTATATTATGAAATTCCCTATATAAAGAAGAAAAATATAACCTGTAAAGGGGAGAAAAAAACCATTCGAACTACTATTGCAATATACTTAGTTTTTATGCATCTTACTGCTTTCCATTTATAAGTTTGCCTACAATTATAACCTTATACTTTGGTTATCAGAAACCCGTGTTCTTCTTAAAATAGCTTTGGGCAAAGAATCCAATTCTTTGGTGAAACAACTATCACGTACAGAAATCCATGGATCTACACACAAGGTGCAGGGAGTAATATAAGTACGCAAACTCAGTAAGTAATAAATATAAATAAGGACTGAGCAGTAAGAAACACATAAATCCATGTCATGAAATCACACTAGGTACAACTTACCTTCAAAACAATGTATAAGTCAAATCATCTTGCTTAAAACCAGATTTTCAGTAAAAATCATTTGAAGATATTTTTCCAACAGTTTCAAAAGTGTTTCAATGAAGTTTAGAGTAAAAGTGATGAAAACCATAAATAGCCCCTCGGGCAAAAACATGTATCATAAACTGCCCCTCAGGCATAACATCACTCAGAATGAACCCCGCGGGCACAACAGGAATCAAGAACAGCCTCTCGGGCAACATCACATCACTCACTCAGGGTACCTGCGCTCACTAGGGGTGTACAGACTTTGGAAGGGCTCCTACAGCCCAAGCGCTATAACAAGCCATCTCGTGGCATAATCATTCAGGCCCTCGGCCTCACATAATCATAGATCAGTAACAACATCAAGCCACATTGTGGCATAAATCAATCAGGCCCTCGACCTCACATAATCATGAATCAGTAACAACATGCTGCGACGCGCAGCCTGATCCTATATCATATCCTCACAAATCAGATCAGATACCTCTCCAGCCACTCGGGCTATCAGTAAAACGGGGTACTCGACCCAAAATATCATTTTATGCATCAAATAGTGTAAATGAGATTGAGTTTCGAAATCAGTTTAAAATAGCATGACTGAGTACAGATTTGAAATCAAAACAGTGAGGAAATAGCAGTAAAATCCCCTAAGGGTCCAAACAACTTGGCACGAGGCCCAAACACGACATTCAGCCCAAAACATGGTAATACCTTCTAAAAACACAAAATATCATATAGCTTTCAGTTGAATACGCAACCTAATAGTTGCTACGGGACGGACCAAGTTGAAATCCCCAACCGTGCATGCCACACGCTCGTCATCTAGCATGTGCGCCACTTCAAGATAGTGATAAAATATGAAATCCGGGGTTTCATACCCTCAGGAAAAGATTTATAGTCAGTACTTACCTCAAACCGGCCAAAATCCTAACCCGCGATGCTTTTGCCTCTAGAGTCAGCCTCCGATTGCTCCGAATCTAACGAAAACCAGATTTATATCATCAATATATGCTAAAGGAACAAAGCCCACTCGAAAATAGTCGAATTACATCAAAAATCCCAAAATTGGCCAAACCCGACCCCTGAGCCCACGTCTCAAAATTCGATAAAATCAACAAACTGGAATCCTTATTCACTCCCGAGTCTACCCATATCGAATTCATCGAAATCCGACATCAAATGACCATTCAAATCCCTAAAATAATTTCTCAAGCTTTTCTCACATTTCTCCTAATTTTCACCCCAATTCCCCAAATTAAATGATGAAATTCAAGACTAAATCATGGAATTAAACCAAATATGAGTGAAGAACACTTACCACAATCACTCTACTGAAAATCTCCTCCAATTTCGTCTTCTCCTGAGCTCTCTAATGACTTTATGGAGTTATGGCCTAAAACCCTCGTTTTTGAATAAAAACATTCTACCCAGGTACTTTACTCATCGCGATTGCGAAAACACCCAGGCTATCGGGAAGCACAAAATAACACTGCTAAAAAATCAACCCTACGCGAGCGCAGACAAGCCCATGCGATCGCGTCTCAATGCCACTCAACACCACGCGGTCGCAACCCCTATACACAATTGCACAGAACAAATGCCTCAGCCTCACTCGCTCCCTTATCTTCTACGCGAATGCGAACCTGGTCACGCGTTCGCGATTCTCCACTTCACACGTTCACGCAATCACGACCCTCGCTCCTGCGATCACATAGAAAAAATTTCCCCTCTGCCCAATTAAGCCTACACGATCGCGGACAAGCCCACGCGATCGCATATAAGAAAACCATAAGGCTCACACCAGCAAAATCTGCCACTTCCAAGTCCAAGAATTTGGTCCGTTAGCCACCGAAACACACCCGAGGCTCTCGGGACCTCAACCAAACATGCCAACACATCCCATAACCTCATTCAAACTTATTCGAGCCTTCGAACCACTCAAAACAATGCCAAAACACCAAATCAACTTCGGATTCAAGCCTAAGAACTTAGAAACTTCCAAATTCCACAAACGACGTCGAAACCTACCAAAACACCTCCGAATGACCTAAATTTTTCACACACATCCAAAATGACACTATGAACCTGCTCCAACTTCCGGAATTCCATTATGACCGTAATAGCTAATTTTTCACTACCGACCGGAAATCGCAAAAAATCCAATTTCGCCAATTCAAGCCTAATTCTACTCCGGACCTCCAAACAACATTCTGAACATACTCCTAAGTCCTAAATCACCTAACGAAGCTATCTGAGCCCTCAAAACCACCTTCCGAGATCATTTACCTATAAATCAACTCCCCATTGACTTTTCCAACTATTCACGTAACTTAAGAGACTAAGTGTCTCATTTCTCTCCAGAACCACTCCGAACCCGAGCCAAGCGACCCAACACAACATAAATGTTTTAAATAACACAAAATGAAGAAGAAATGGGGAAAGCGGGGCTAAACTCTCGGAACGACCGACTGGTTTGTTACAGTGGTAGACTTGGTAGACGTGGCCAAAGAGGAAGGGGTGTTCTACGAGGTCATGGTGGTCGGAGAGGACGGGGTCCCTAACAAAGGGGCGTTGAGGCACCCGTGGAGTATTAGAGATGATCAGCCGGGTGAACACCCTGAGCCACATAATGCTCCTAATTGTATACCGTCATTCAGCCTTCATCTGTCGCTAGGGACTCCGCAGTTGACCCCTTCAGCTCCAATTAGGGGTGGGCATTCGATACTTCGATTCGGTATTTAAGAATTTCAGTTCAATATTTTGGTATTCGGTTTATCAATTGTGTATACCAAATACCGTACCAAAATATTTTGGTACAGTTCGGTATTTCTTATTTTGGTTCAGTAAGGTTTCGATTTAAACCAAATATATGTTATAAGGTTGTGCATATTCAAACCTGTAGCTCTTAGGGTTGAAAATATACGTTTCAACTTTTGAAACCAATACAACTAGTATTATTTAATAGCATTTGACTAAACACAGAGGCAATGTAAGGAAGCATCTTATAATACCATTGGCTAATACAAGAGAAAAAGTTGCACCTAAGTATTATAACTTACACGTAAAAAGCAACAATTTCTTTTATGCCTCTACTATAAAGCCATACTTTATTCTAAAGCAAAAAGAAGGATAGTTGAACAGTCCACTCAAGCTCAATGCCAAAGATAATTGACTGCCTATACAGTATACACTTTTTATCTATGCTCCAAAATTGCTAGAAGTTCTTAATCTGCTTGGTGGAACCTTGCTAAAGCCTAAGGGTAAGGAATTAGGGAATTAGGGGTTTTGGACTTTTGAGGTGTGAGCTTAAAGTTATTGGGCTAAAAATAAAAATAAAGTTGGGCTTGGACTAAACTATTTCGGTATTTGCCGCCAGGGCCTAACTCAAGTGGAAAAAGGTGGTGGATTTGTATCTTAGGTCACAAGTTCAAGCCCCCACACCATTCAAAGCAAAGTCTGGTATTTAAGTGGAGAAGGGTAGAGGGGCGGGCCCATTATCCACCGAGTTTCGAAGGCTGCGGTTGGTCCAAAGGCCCCAGACGGATTTCTCGGTCATCCAAAAAAAAAAAAAACTATTTCGGTATTTCGGTAAATATCAAAAACCCAATACCGTATACCAAACCGAAATACCAAAATACCGAAATTTATGTACCGAAATACCGAAACCGAAATACCAAATTAATTCGGTTCGGTTCGGAATTCAGTTTTTCGGATTTTATGCCCACCCCTAGCTCCAATGTTGATCGCAGGAACGACCATTACGCGATAGGAGTGGGATAAGTATTTTTCTGATCCCCAGAGCCATTGACGATTGCTGATGATCGTCCGACACAAGAGGTGCATAGTGGGAAACGATTGAATTATATCTCATCATCGAGGGATGCTGAGGATCTTTCACATACTTGATCTACTCCAGTGCACCTCGATGTTCCGAGAGAGCATTGTGACACTACTCAGGTGCATGTTTGTTTGTATTACTATTACTTCTATTTATTTTTATCTCATTGATTAGTCAGAAATATCTAAAGTGTTTTTTTAATTTTTAAAGACATCGTCATCGCCCGTCACGGAGGCCACATTGTGCGATACTGACATGCCGGAGATGGATGATCTTATTCAGGAGCCCGCTGAGACCATGGTATGACCATTAATTTTTTTTTGCTAACACGTATGTTTGTAATTTATATTTCATATACTAAGATATATTATTATTCTGTAGGTTACTGCTGGCTCGACGACCACCTCTACCGAGCCTGCCAGCCTTACCGACGATCATGTTGCAGCACATCCTCCAATAAAGAGGCGACGTGATGAGGATGATCCTGATAGCATAGCCGGGTGGGATGGGATACAGCTCAGGCCAGCCAATGCTTTAAAGCATACAAGTTGTGGGACACATTGACATTTATTATTATTTGTATATATGACATTAAATATATAATAGAAACATTATTTATGTTTTACCTAATTTGTGCATGTGTTTTTATTTTTCGGGTTACTTATTAGTTTAACACTAGAACACAAAAAAATGACAACTTAACATAAAATTTAAATTCATTACCAATTAAAGATAATACATGACACGTACAACATAAGAATCAAATACTACACTCAACGCATCCATGTGTTTATTTAGTCACTATCGCCCATCATTCTGTGCTTCAACCACTTAAATTTCTCTTCCAACCTATTTTTTTCTTCTTCTGCCTCTTTTAGTTTCTCCTTCTATGCCGCAAGTTGTTCTTGTAGTTTCACAATCTGGAGTTCGTATTCACTAGTGAGATTCCAAATATTTAGCAAACGTGGTTTGTAGTATTCTTGATCAATGGGTTCATCATACCATTCTTCATAACCACATTGATTTTCTTCCTACCAACGGGAAAATAACACAAGACTATTAATTAACATGTTATATAAAAAGTATTAACAAATATCTTTTCCAAGAATAATTACTTACAATCTGTGTACACATCCAACGTCTCTGCCCTAGATTGTAATTTGACCAATATGGCTTCAAAATCGCACATTTGCTACAGTAACACCTTGGTACGTAATTGCGTCCAGACTAAGGGTGTTAAACGGGTGGGTCAACCCATTTCTGGACCGGCCTAGACCAGTTGAAACTGGACCTGGACCGACCTAGTACATAAGGGGCCAGCTAGGATGGGTTAATGGGGTAAGGGGGTTGGGCCGTTCAGATTGATTCAATCGATTAACCGAAACCCGGTCAATGGAATCACTGTAGAACCGATTAACCCGGCCCGGACCGAACCAACCCAGACCGGTTAACGGCTAGTTTCTTTTTATTTATAATTTTTTTTTTTTTTTTAAAATTGTTTGTTATAATGTTACCGTTGGCAACTGTCAGCTAGGCCAATGATGTCACGACCCAAAACCCTGACTCAGGTCGTGATGGCGCCCAACAGTGGGGTCGGGCAAGCCAACACTCAATTTACTAAGGGTTCTTTCTTACTTGATAAAACATTTCAACATATACCAAGTTTTTAAAGCTTAAAACATAAATCGAAAAGGGGAATTAGCCAGTTCTAAATCAAAAGCTATCATAATGAGGCGTGAGCCAATATATATACTGACAGCTTAGGGAAGAATGATGGGTCGCTAACGAGGCCCCTAAATGAGCCGTAATCCATAATAACTACCACGTGCGTGCAAGGAACTAGTGTCACAAGTCCTACGGGCATACTAACAAAATATACAAAAGATATAATATACAGTCCCACTGTCAGAAAGAAATAGACGGGAAATAAGCAAAAGAAACTCCATGGTGCTGCCGGAGATCGCTAGGAGAAACAACTCACCGTGAAGTCAGGTCTGTCTATAATCAAAATCAAGCTCCGGTCTGACAACCAGATGCACCAGCCTCAGAACCTGTACAATTAAGAACAGAAGCGTAGCATGAGTACATAAATATATATGTACCCAGTGAGTATCCCGTCTAATCTCGAAGAAGTAGTGACGAGAGGGCGACTTGACACTCACTAAGGTCCACCAATATAATTTAACAGAATATGATGAAAACGGTAGGCATGTAAAGGTAGTGAAGCATCATATATATATAAGGCACTGAAATCCAAGTAAATACTGGAAGTAAATAAACAATTACTACTTCATTTTCCCCCACATATCTGTTAAATCAATATCCATGAATTCAGTAACAATTTATCATGTGCATACGGGATAAGGAAAACCGGCCTGAGCCATAAAATAATCATATCTGTGCACTGCTGAGGGTCGAACAGCCCGAACCATAAGTGCAACTTTGCCATAAGGTACTGATATCTATGCACTGCCGAGGGTCGAACGGCCCGAACCATAAGTGCATCTTTCAATCCGCCGTGGCGTACGACCCGCTCCCATGAGAGTGGGGGACAATCACACACCGCTCGTGGAATGTAAATTGCGAAGCGGTCACATGCACACACAATATTATTTTTAAATTACTTTTCAGTGAACAATTCGTTAAAATTTCTCAAATTCCATGATCTCAGGGAAATAAACCGCATGTAACATTAATTCACTAAGCATATAGTTCATTTCATGGAAGAAACAAGGCATGATGTGGGCCTAACTACCCGGACATAATAATAATAGCCGCTACGTACGGACTCTCGTCACTTTGTACGTACGTAGCCCCCACCAGCATCACACATAGCATTTAAATCACCTTCAGGGACAATTCCCTCTTACGAGGTTAGAAAGGAGACTCACCTCGCGTCGAACCTACTCCCAGGTTCAAGAATGCGCCCGAAACTCCGAACTCGTCACCTAAGGACTCGAAACTAATCAAACGTTTATGTAAAGATATCAAATTATACTCAAAACATGGAATTCTCCTACTATTTAGTCAAATTCATCATTCTTGAAGAAATCCCAAAATCCAACCCGAGCCCGCATGCTCGGATTCCGAAAATTCTTGAAAGAAACACTCACCCATAACCTAAGGATCGTTAATATATGATTTTGTATGAATTCATATCCAATTCACGGGTAGTTCTCTAAATTCTCGAAAGCCCTAGGTTACTACTCAAACCCTTAGTTTTCCACTAATTAGGTAGTTAAATTCAACTAGGAATTCATGCATTAACTAACTTTAGGATAGAATTCACTTACCTTTTAGTAGCTAGGTCGTGGGACTCTTTTCCAAGCTCTCAAGATCGTCTATGGTGGAAGAAAATGGAGTGAAAGTGGGATAATCCCCCATTTAAAGACCATACTGCCTACAGGGGTTTCCGTACCTGAGACTCGACGACCGCACCTGCGGTCTCGCACCTGCGAAAAATGGGACAAGGGCCTGGGCTTGCACCTGCGGGTAGGAGTCCGCACCTGCGACTCCGCACCTGCCAGAACTGGGCAACCCACCTGGGGGTCGCACCTACAAGGCTGGGACCATAGGAGCGGTCTCGCACCTGCGACTGGGCAACCGCACCTGCAGTCACACTAGATCAGGTGCACCAACAACTGCTTCAGCTGGTTTTTGGCCTCGTTTGGTGCTCGAGAAGCACCTGGGTCCACCCGAGCCCCCGTCCAAATATACCAACAAGTCCCAAATCATATACGGACTCGCTCAAGCCTTCGGAACACCCTCAACAACACTAAAACTCAAAATCATACCTCAAAACCCCTGAACCAAACTTAGGAACTTTAAGTTTCTTGAATTCGCTAACAATGCGCCGGACCGACCTATATTACTCGGAGTGACACCAAATTTAGCAGGCAAGTCATAAATGACATAACTGAACTATTCTCGGTCTCGAAATTCTGTTTGGACCTCGATAACACAAAAACACGTCCCAAACCACAATATGGACTTAAGGGAACTCTTATTTCAATATTGGGCGCCGAAATGCTCCCGGGTCATCCAAAACCCATTCCGAACATATGCCCAAGTCCGAAATCATCATACGAAGCTACCGGAACCGTGAAACTCGATTCCGCGGTCATTTACTAAAAATGTTGACCGAAGTCAAACTTGGCCAAAAAGGCCAACCTTAAGGAACTAAGTGTTCCAATATCGCTCTAAACACTTCCGAATCCCGGAACACCCGCCCCCGCAAGTCTCAAATCAAAATAAGCCGCTATGGGAAGTTTCATTTAGGGGAACGGGGTCCGATAACGCAAAACAACCGGTTGGGTCGTTACAAATGAGCCGTTTCCCAACGACTGATTTGCACAATTAGCCCTTTTTTTGGCCATTTTTTTTTTAAATTAACACTTTTGGTAATTACTAATTTAACCCTTTATAAAACTATAATTACACTCCCGCTCTTCTTCATTTCTTCACTCATCACTCATATCTCATTTCTCAATCTCATATTCTCTCATTCTTCAATCTTCACCTAAAGTGCAATCAACTATTTGTTTTTTTTTTTTTGGAATTTAATTTATCGTAGTATTTATTATTTGAAGTTTGAACAATTGAACTTCAAAATTTGAACAATTGACGTTTCTTCTTGGTAATGTTGGAGTTGCGTAATCATCAAGTGCTCAATTTATTGCCGAATTCGGTGCACTCCCTCCAACTCTTTCTCTTATTTACTATTTTATTTGCATATTTAATTTTTTCTAGTAGTTAAATTTTTACAATATGTTTAATGCTGCAAAAAAAGTAGTAAGGTTGCTAATCGGGGAAATAGAAAAAGAGGTAATACTTCAGCATCTGGTAGTAATTTAAATGAGTCTACACATGTTTCTGAAATATCACCTGATAATAATATAGATTATGAATAATTACAGGAAGATTTCGGTATAAAAGATAATGAATTAGAAATTGAAGATGAGACACCACTTACACCTAGTAGTGTTAGAGCTGGTAGCAGGGGTGGTGGTCGTGGTGCTAGTAGTAGACCACCTGTGGCCCCGACTACTAATCGGAGAAAAAGAAGTAAGGTTTGGAATTTTTTTGACGAAATAGGGAATTTTGATAGAGTTATACAAAATTTGTAAAGATTATTTTAAACATAAGACTGGAGGACAATTAGGGGGGACTGGGACACTTAGTAGACATACGAGAATTGAGCATCCTATGGAATGGGGCTCTGATTTAGATGAAAATCAAGGAACTCTAAACCCTAGTACTGGAGGACTTATGAAATATGATAAAATGAAGGATCGTGAGGAGTTAGAAAAAATGATTGCTTTGGGTTGTCTACCTTTTTATTTTGCTTCTTCATCATATCTTATTATGTGTATTCAAAGGATTTATAATCCTTTATTTAAAGGTATCCCTAGAAGTACTTGTAGATATGATATCGTTAGACTTCATGGACAATATCAAACATACATACGTTATTTTTTTGACCACCTTTCTTGTAGAGTTTCTCTGACTTCTGATATTGGTCATGCTGTTAATGAAATGATTATTTGACAATTACATGTCATTGGATAGATGATAATTATTGTATGCAAAAACGTATTATCGCTTTTAAATATGATGAATATCAGAGTCATACTGCTGTGTTTATAAGTACTACTATTTGCGAAGTTGCTGAATTTTATAATCTTAAGAAAAAAGTATTGTGTATGTATTTTGATAATGCTTCTAACAATAATGCCACAATTTCAATATTAAAATTGCATTTACAACCACCACTTGACAAAAATTTTCATGTTAGGTGTGCATGTCATGTTTATAATTTAATTGTTAAAAGTGGCCTTGATGTATTTTCAACTGAGATTACTCATGTTAGAAGAACAGTTGGTGTTATTCAAGGAAATAATAGACAAACTAGAATTAGGGAATTTAAGAATAAGTGTACCGAGCATAACCTTAAATAACCTTAAGCCTAGATTCATGCCAGACGAAATTGTTACTAGATGGAATTATACATATATATATTTTGTCACGACCCAAAATCCATTAAGGTCGTGATGGCGCCGGACCCCACTGTCAGGCAAGCCAACACTTAATAAATAAATTAAATCTTTATTTTAAAATTCTCGAAGTCATTCCTGTTTCATTTTCTTAATTAATTAGCGAACTCCCACTGAGTAACAATAATATCTTAGCAAAATTTAAATAGTGAATAAATCCCATAATTATCCCAAAATCCGGTGTCACAAGTGCATGAGCAAGTTTTCTAAAAATTATACATGTACTACAATACTTGTCCGGAATACAAACTGGAAAAGGAAATTTAAAATAAAATACAATACATCTGAGGAAGACTCTGCCGGCTGCGGGTCGTCTGCGGATGGTGCAGCTCGTCTAAGTCTCCAAGTCAGCCACATCACTGCGTCAAGCAGGGCCACTAGCTATGAACATACCTGTGAAACAAAAATGCACAACAAGTGTAGTATGAGTACAAAAACAACGTGTACTCAGTAAGTATCCCGCCTAACCTCGAAGAAGTAGTGACGAGAGGTCGACTTTGACACTTACTAGATGTCCAACAATATCAAGTGCACTAAAGAAATGAATTAATACAAAGCAATGTAAATACATAAGACATACACGTATAGATTACGTGGTACATTTTCCCTCTTTACAGTTTACTCAACTCTCTACTAGCAAGTTCCCTCCGTAACCGAAGCATATAAATAAATATAGTGGATTTCATTAAAGAGGCTGTCATAATCCAAATTAGAGGGAAAACCCTCAGATGAACTGAATCTTTGCCATATATTTCGCACGATTCCATGGGGATGATGTATATTTATAGGAAATGCCGAGGCGATTGGCCCGATCCAACATAAAAGTAAACTGTGCACTGCCGAAAGGTCGAACGACGCGAACCATAGATGCATCTATTACCCTGCCGAGGCGAACGACCCGCTCCCATGAGATTGTGGTACATAAATCCTGCCGAGGCGAACGACCCGATCCCATAAGAGTGTGGTAGGAGGATTTACTCCGCTCGCGAATCATACATGCGACGCGGTTACACATAGATTTCTTGAGTTATTAAAGTAGTCTTCCATTT
This sequence comes from Nicotiana paniculata, assembly GCA_005239505.1. Lineage (NCBI taxonomy): Eukaryota > Viridiplantae > Streptophyta > Magnoliopsida > Solanales > Solanaceae > Nicotiana > Nicotiana paniculata. The sequence goes on from ML360812.1 coordinate 61,444, forward strand.
CTTTTCAAAACAAGAACTTTCAAGATTCCCATTTTATAACAGTTTTCGATTCCTTTCAAAAATACTTAATAAGTATGCTCAATCCAGCTTCTTCTCAAATCAAACAATAAACAAAAGCCAAATATAATAACAACAAAGCACGATATAAGCCTAAAACTACCCCGACGTAGGCATAACTAGTAGCTACATACGGACTCTCGTCACCTCGTGCGTATGTATCCCCCCACAAATAGTATCACATAATTAATTATTTCACCTATGGGGACGATTCCCTCTTACAAGGTTAGAAAGGAGACTTACCTCGCTCCGAAGATTCATAACCGGCCTCCAAGACCTTCTGACGACTCAAATTGATGCACAACGCCCCAAAACTATCCAAATAACGGGCAAACCAATGAAAATATACTCTAATACTTATAACAATTCAATTCATATAAATTCCTAACTCCGATCAGAAAGTTGACAAAATTACCCTCAGGCCCACGTGCCCGAGTTTCAAAATTTTTCGAAGATAAAGATTATCCAACACTTTACGAACTCAAATATATAATTTATTCCCAATTCCATGCCCAAATTCATGGTCAAAATCCAAAAATACCCATTCTAGTTCTTTCTTCAAAAATCCCAATTTTCCACAAATTTTCATGCTTTAGTCTATATCTAATTCATGTATTTAACTTTAAATGAGTAGAAACAACTTACCTTGACATAGATGACAAAAATTCCCACTTGAAGCTCTCCAAAAATTGACCAACCAAGAGAAAAATGAGAAGAAATGGCCCAAATCCCGTCTTCAAAAACTTTACTGACCAGACGATCCTTCTATGCGATCTCACTCCCCTTCATGCGATCGCATAAGACAATCTCAAAAGCCCCCAAAATTACCTCAGTGCGATTGCATACAATACCCAGCGATAGCATAGGCCAACCCAGCAGCCTCCAAAAGTTACCTTTATGCGATCGCAAACAAGACCCAGTGATTGCATAAGCCAAATCCCAGGGCCTCCAAATCTTCCCCTATGCGATCGCAAACACTGCCACGCGATCGCATAGGCCAAATACCAGCAGCCTCCAATCATGCTATGCGATTGCATACCCACTCATACGATGGCATAGAGTAAAAACTTGCTGCACTCACACCAGAAAACCAGCAATCTGCACAAGGCAAGAATCGACCCGTTGAGCATCCGAAACACGCCCGAGGCCCTCGGGACCTCAACCAAACATACCAACTAGTCCTAATACCTCATTCGAACTTAGTCGAGCCTTGAAATCACATCAAACGACATCAAAATCACGAATCACACCCCGATTCAAGCTTAATGAACTTAGAACTTCAAACTTCTATATTCGATGCCAAAACCTATCAAATCACGTCCGATTGACCTCAAATTTTGCACACAAGTCACATTCAACATTATGGACATGTTCCAACATTCGGAATCAAAATCCGACCCTGATATCAAAATTTCCACTTCCGGTCGGACTTCTTAAAACTTCAAATTTCTAACTTAGCCAAATAACTCCAAAATGACCTACGGACCTCCGAATTCACTCCCGACCACGCTCCTAATACCAGAATCATCATACGGAGCTATTGCCAGACTCGAAATCCCAAACAGACATCAATAACACTAAAATGCACTTCAACCCAGACTTATGAAATTTCCTCCAAAATATTAACTTCCACATTATGTGCCGAAATGCTCCCAGGTCATCCAAAACCCGCTCCGAACATACACCAAAGTCCAAAATCATCATACAAACCTGCTGAAACCTTCAAATCCTGATTCTGAGGTTGTTTACTCAAAAATCCAATCTTAGTCAATTCTTCCAACTTAAGGCTTCCGAAATGAGAACTTTCTTTCCAATTCGACTCCGAACTTCCCGAAATTTAGTTCTGACCATGCCTACAAGTCATAATACCTGAAATGAAGCTGCTCATGGCCTCAAACCGCTGAACGACGCGCTAGAGCTCAAAAAGACCGGTCGAGTCGTTACATATTTTTAAAATATTGCTACAAATATAGATTGCCAATAACTGAAGTTGCTAATGCACATTGTACTGATCCAAAACGTATGTTAAAAACTACTACTTGGGAGGCCATTCATGTTGTTGTTAAATTTTTACATATGCAACTACTGTTGAGTTTTCTGGGGAATATTACCCTACTGTTACTATGGATTTAGTGCATATAGCTGAAATTTCTTTTCTACTCTCTGAATTTAAGAAGAAAGAAAAATATAAGGATGTTGTTGAAAAAATGCAAGAAAAATTCAAAAAATATTTCTTTCCAATTCCTCCGATTTACTTAATTGGTGTTGTTTTAAATCCTTCTATTAAGATGTCTGATTGTCACCAATTAATCAATGCTTTATATACTTATGTGGAGATTGGACCAACTGAAACCCCAGATATATATGTTTGTATGAACAAGCTAAGTGATTATTTACAACAATTATATAATTATTATGCAAATATATTTGATGATGCTGCTCTTAATGTACGCAATGTTAACCCCACTATGCATTGTACCACTACTACTACTATGGATGATGATAAAGGCCTTGATAGTTTTAATATTTTTTCTACATTTTCTAACACTCAAACCAGTAGCAGGAACATTGATGAACTTCAATTCTACTTGAAAAAGCAAAAAGAGCCTCGCACAAAGGAATTTTCACCGTTGGGATGGTGGCATGAGATGGAAAGCAATTTTCTTTTCTTTTCGCTATGGCTCGGGACGTGCTGAATGTGCCAATTTCAACTGTTGCATCAAAGAGTGCATTTAGTCAAGAAAGACAACAACTTGGAGACACCCGTCACTCATTGGGAAGCAATGCTTTGGAAGTTTTAGTATGTTTCAGAGATTGGATTAGATCAGAACGAAGAAATCAGGGATGTGAAGATGTTGATAGCCTAGAAGACGAGGAAATTGGGGATATATTAACACATGGTAACCAATCTGAATTTAACACTCTAGAAGATCACCAAGAAGTTCATATTGATTATGAAGAACTTACTAAGGCAATGCAAAACCTTTGAATTTACTCTTTTTTCATTAATTTACTTGTTGTTAAATGTAAATCTTTCAATTTGTAAGTTTGAATTTTGAAATAAATGTAGCACTTGCAATTTATAAGTGCAATTTTTTCCATTTTCATTGTATTCTTTATATTTTACTTTATATTAATATAAATTATAATAGTTATACAAAATACACACACAAAAAAAAAACTAACCCAGCCCGGCCCGACCCCTTGGATCTATAACCCTTACGGTTCATTTTATACCCGGACCCGTTAAGCCCAGTAAAACCTAACCCATAACCGGCTCGGTTCGGAACCCGGACGGTTCCATTTTTTTCCTACCCAGCCCGGCTCGGCCCACCCGTTTAACACCCTTAGTCTAGACATGTCGTAATGCTCGAAAACAAAAAATGAATGGGAAGTTTTTCTATTCGTTTAGTTACCACGCAAATAATAACTAAAATGCACGAGGTTTTTATAGGCAGCTAAGAGTGATTTTAGGTTACATAACGCATATTGGTGAGGCGCTATGTTTCGCGTGATAATGATTCTTTAGGGTACAAGTGGGTCCAGCTTTTTCAGATCGACAACTTTTTCAGACCGACAACTTTTTTAGGTCAACATGATAATACACATAGCGCATATTGGTGAGAGTCTATGTTATGCAAGATAATGATTCTTATGAGTACAAGTGGTTCCAGCTTTTCAGGTCAACAACTTTTTCAGGCCGACAACTTTTTCAGGCCGGCATGATAATACTCATAACGCATGTTGCTGAGGAGTTATGTTTCGCATGATAATGATTCTTTCGGGTACAAGTAGGTCCAGCTTTTTCAATTCGATAGATTTTTCAGGTCGACAGCTTTTTCAGCCTGGCATGACAATACAATTAACACATATTGGTGATGCGCTACATTTAATATACAAGTTTGTGCAGTTTAGTTCTTCTTAAGTAGAACCAAGAGATCAGTATTCAAATACCATTTGAAGTACCATTACAACTTCTATTTCATAAATGTCACTAACGTTTAATAAGTGGTTTAAGAAGAGGCAAAAGGTTGAAGGTAGTTCAAAAGATCCATATGGAATACATCATAACACAATCGATCCCTACCTTAAAAAAACATGCTAGGTTGCTATACTAATTTGGTTTATGACAATTGGTCTAGTGTTCAGTGTCCCTTGGAAAATAAGCCTATCAATATACACATTGATCTCAAAGTTACAGGGCACATTATTAAGGGCGAAGCACATTCTACAAAGCCTGAAGGTATGCAAATTTGGGGCGAAAAACTCCAACGGGTTCCCCTTTAATAAAAATGATGTGATTATGAAGTACTATGTCACTAGCATGGGCTTGTTGTACCACAAGCACTGTCTGCAACCTTCCAAACAAACACACACAGAGATGAACCAGAAGTGATTCATCATTTGATGAAGGAGATTCTAGAGATGAAAAAGGCACTAGTTGTTCATCACGCAGTGGATGATCTTAACTACCTGGAAGGATTGAAGGATCAGTACTAGGATTTATTAGAAAATGAAAAATTACATAGAGACAATAATTATCCTGTTTTCCCAACAGTTGTCGAGTGGGAGGGGCTACCTAATTTTCTACCACAGATGTTGGATGTAGGAGTCCCATATTGTTGTAGAAATAAATCAAGTGGTCTTACTGATGATAGAGATGAAATACGAGAAATGTGTGTCAACTGGGGCTTAGATTATGATGCCCTCTAGCCTGAAGGGTGCGTACAAGATGTTGACGAAGAAGATGAATACAAGGACAATGAAATAGTGCCAGACAACGACGATATGGCAAATGACAATTCTTTTTTATTTCTTGGGGTGTATGTTAAATTGTTGTATTGAATCCTTAACGCTAAATATCAATTAGATCTTGCTAAATTAGATTTAACCCCATTTAGTACAACAAAACTACTGCAATAAAACACTACGTTTATCCTTGATTATTGAGATCATTGATGAACTGCCACATGGAGCTAAATTGCTACAGCTTCCCAAACCAGCTGAAGGACATTTACGTTGGTCGTGTCCTGTTTGGGAACATATGCCACATTTACGCGCATAAACGGTATAACCAATAGCCATTTGGTTCCGTATACTCGTTCTTTTTTGCACTTGCCGTTGATGCACATAATCCTTGTTACACACCATTTTAAATGGCTCCACTGGCCAATAATACTCAGCACCCACTGGCTGCAATGTCCACTATAGGTGTTTAAGTATGCAACAACACTATATTCTTTATCAACGTACCTCGTTGGCGTGAAACCTGTATGTTGAAAGCACTTCATGGTATGTGAGCATGGAAAGTCATAGATTGACCATTTTCCATAGGAGCATAATTTTCTGGCTTTATTGGCGGTGTGTGTATCATTCCTGTGGTTGTGATGCAGACCTGTGCAAACTTCAAAAATATTTCGCTCGCTATAATACTGCAAAAATGAATGCCACCGTGCTCGCTTCCTATATTTCTCAAATCGTTTCATTGGTTGTGGCATAAATTCAACACTCATTTCCATCAATGATGATGCACCTCTAGATCTTTCAACAATCCTGCCCGCCATCTGCTTGAATGACATTCGTACCATGGCAGTGACATGCAATCCACGTGCAGACTTCAATAATCCATTGAAAGACTCTAAAACATTTGTAGTAATAATTCCCCATCTTCTACCACCATCTGCATGAAAAGTCCACTTGTCAAGCTCATGTCTCATCAACCAACGATAGGCTTCTGGGTCTTCCTGCCTAATAAATTCCATTCGCCTCCTAAATTTACACACTTGGTGATCTGTTGCAGCCATCCACATTAAATCATGAAATTCCTTGTTTGGATAAGCCCTATGAAAGTTGGCCTTCAAGTGACTAACATAGTAACGGTGGTAGGCATACAGTTCCTTCCATGCACGCAAATTCTATACAGAGCTTAAAATACCGCCATGCCGATCAGATATTAGACAAATACGTGAACGGTGACAACGTGCTCCTTCAAGTGGTTCAAAAAAATCCATGTCTCTTGGCTTTCATTGGCACAAATAGAAAATTCTAGGGAAAATATACTTCCATTAGCATCTACTGCAACGACAATCAACAACTTAATATCATACTTTCCATAGATATGAGGGTCGTCTATGGATATTACCGTCGACAATGCACAAAACCATCAATGGCTGGTTTAAATCCCCAAAACACATATATGAATATGTATTCTGGTATTCCCAGACTCCACTCAAGCTTCCATTCAACAACATTCCCGGGGTTAAAGTGTTTCAATGCAACCATGTACCTGGGTCGAGCGGAAAATGACTTATCCCAATTACCATAAATAATTTCAAACTTATGTTTACGCCCGAGAAATGCTTTTCTTTTGGTAATGGTACATCCATATACCTGGTGCACAGATGTTATACACTCTTTTATCTTGTAACTTATGGACACTTCAATGTGTGGAATCAAGACAAGAGAAATAAAGTCAACATTCAAGTTAAAATGATTCCCATTGAATGTGTTCATTTCACAGCTGTGGGTGCCAATGTATTTTCCCACAATCCACATATTTGTTTTCAACTTTATCTCACGTAGCATCCAATTACAACCTTGAAACCATCTATGAAAAATAACCTTGTATACTTCCGGGATGACTCATGAACCACAATCTCACGACATTATTTTATATTGTACATTTGCACAGCCCTGCTTGCGCGCTTTATCAGCAAAAAGTATGCCCTTTGACAACACTGTTGCTCTAGATTCATCCCACATTTCTGTCCGAATTTCGTCAAGGTCCCTTGTGAGGGCATCGACATCCGACATACTTGGCAACTGATTAAGGTAGGGAATCTCCCTTGAATGAAATGACACATGGGACTCGTACATTCTCGATCTAACGGGAGGTATTGCATGCTCCCTCATCAAATCAGGTTCATCATTCTCGTCCTCATCATCATCACCCTCATCAGGGAAGGGTGTGTCATCTCCAGACTCATCCGCATTGTTGTCATAATAACTATGATCTTCCTGACTCTGCGCATTTGCCAGATCCCAATTAAATATGTTGTCTTCGGGCAATTGAGTAAGGACATGACCTTCAAGTTTCTCATTTTCACTACGCAACCAACATAATAATGAGTTTCTCAAATTCATCCAAACTGTCACGACCCAAAAATCCTATCCAGGTCGCGATGGCCCCCAACACCACCGTCAGGCAAGCCAACCATTACCTACTAGTGAGTTCAGGTAGTTTACCAAAAATATTTTTCAACACTTGCTTAACTTAGTTTTGAGACATTAAGTAGAAACGGATAACTTAGGCAATTTTATGAAAAATTAATAATCATGAAGTCATAATTAACGATTACATCCCAAAATAAAGTCTACTAGCGTGTGTGCCAGGAACTAGTGTCACAAGTCTACAGGCATCTAGTAGAATAATATCAAAAGAATGAAAGTCTGTCCTACTGTCTGAGTAAGTATAGACAAAAATAACAAAAGAATAGCTCCAAAGTGCTGCTGGAAGTCGCCAAGAAGAGCAGCTCACCGTGAAGACTCGACCAGTATAACTCAGGAACGAGCTCCGGACCGGAACCTAGATACACCTGCCTCAGAACCTGTACAATTAAGTATAGAGCATAGCATGAGTACATAAACAATATGTACCCAATAAGTATCCCGCATAATCTCGAAGAAGTAGTGACAAGAGGTCGACTTGACACTTACTAGGGTCCAAACAGTATATTTAGGTGATAATTTAAAAGAGGACAACCAGTAAGAATGGATAGTAAGGAAATAAATATCGAATCGTAATCCAAATATGTAGTGAAGCATCAATTTACAAGTTTTCAGTTCGATCTTCCAGGATATTTCCCAGCTCAACAGTCATAAACAACATCAGGCAAATAGCATGCGCATACTGGAATAAGGACATCCGGCCTGGGCCAACATAATAATTATAACAGTGCACTGCCGAAGGGTCGAACAACACAAACCATAGATGCATCTATCAACCTGCTGTGGCGTACGACCCGCTCCCATGAGAGTAGGCGAAAGAATCACTCCGCTCGCGGGATATAAATTGCGAAGCGGTCGCATGCAAACACAACATCTTTCTTTCAATCCTTTTCAAATAACAATTCTTTCTAAAACATCAAATTCTCGGTTTTCTTAAAATGAAGTTGCATACAATGAAGTTACAAAGCATATAACTCAAGTTAATGGAATCACATGGCATGGTGTGGGCCTAACTACCCGGACATAACCAAAATAGTCACTACGCACGAGCTCTCGTCACCTCGCACGTACGTAGTCCCCCACAACAATAACACATAATTATTTAATTCACCTATGGGGAAAATTCCCTCTTACAAGGTTAGAAAGGAGACTTACCTCGCATCAAGTCTACTTCCCGACTCAAGAATGCACCCGAAACTCCAACTTCGTCGCCCAAGGACTCGAAACTAGTCAAATATTGCATAAACAAATCAGTCTATACTCCAAAGTACTTAATTCTCCTACTTAAATGATCACTTCAACCTAAATTGGGAAAATCCTAAAATACACCTCCGGGCCCACATGCTCGGATTCTGGAAATTTTTGAAGGAAACTATCACCCATGGCCTAAGGATCAATATTATATAGTTTTTGTTTGATTCCTTATCAAATTTCTTGGTAATTTCCCATTTTTGTCAAAAACCTAGGTTTTTACTCTAACCCATGGTTTCTACTAATTGTTGTGTTAATCTACCTAAGAATTCAAGTATAAAGCTAAATTTATAGTAGGAATTACTTACCTCACAGTAGCTAGGTCGTATACCCTCCTTGCATGCTCTCAAAATCGCCCAAAGAAGAAGAATGGTGTTAAAAAATGGCTAAGTCCCGTATTTAAAACGAAACTCATTGCCTACAGATTTTCCTCACCTGCGGCTCGAGGACCACACCTGCGGTCTCGCATCTGTGAGAAAAAATCTCGCATCTGCAGAGAAGGGGAAGGGGGCCTGGCTTCGCACCTGCGGAGCTGAGTCCGCACCTGCAGAAATGGGCAGCTCTCTCAGGAGTCGCACCTGCGAGACTAGGACCGCAGAAGAGGTCTCGCACCTGTGACTTGACCTCCGCAGGTGTGGTTGCACCATATCTGGTGCACTAGCAGTCATTTAAGGCTGGTTTTTGCCTCGCTCGATGCCCGAATGGCATCTGGGCCCACCCGAGACCCCGTCCAAATATACTAACAAGTCCTAAATCATAATACAGACTTGCTCGAGCCTTTGGAAATTCTGAAACAACACCAAATCTAAAAATCATACCCCAGAACCTATTGGATCAAACTCAAGAACTTTCTTGAATTCGCTTTCAATACGCGAACTTATCTATACTACTCGGAATGACTCCAAATTTTGCGAGCAAGTCATAAACGACATAACGAAACTATCTCGGTCTCAGAATTCCGTTTGGATCTCGATAACACAAAAACACGTTCCATACCTCAATTTGAACTTAAGGAAATTCTTATTACACTATTTGGCGTTGAAACGCCCCGGGACATCCAAAACCCGTTCCGAACACACGCCCAAGTCCGAAATCATCATACGAACCTACCGAAATCTTTGAATCTCGATTCTGGGGTCGTTTACTAAAAATGTTGACTGAAGTCAAACTTGGCCTTTAAGGCCAACCTTAAGGAACTAAGTATTCCTACACCACTCCAAACTCCCCCAAACCTCGAACCACACGTCCCCCCAAGTCATATCAGTAAAAACAACTACGGGGAGTCTCATTTAGGGGCACGGGGTCTTAGAACACAAAACGACCGATCGGGTCGTTACACAAACATTACATATAAATTTTATCACTTCACTTACAAATCATAATGTGATGATATCGCATGATGCACATTATCCTGTTGATGCTAACTCCCGGATGGACCACCATGATCCAACACACCAAAACTAGGCATATTCTAATTGTCCGTTGGTTCACAACTTATAAAATTCATATCTGGTTGGTACCCCCTGCGGAATATATATGAGTGTTAATACAAAATCAATAAATAAAAATAAACATCATAATACAAAGGAAAATTGAAGTTTACCACTCGACTTGTGAATTATGTAAACTTGGGGAGAAATTATGTCCTTGCTCTACGTTCACCCGTGGAGATAAGTTTAGATTTGGCCGAACTCTTTTACCCAAAACCTGTTCGGATAAAAATGCTCCAAAAGTACCACCTCATGATTGAGGGATATCCCTATTTTGCGGAACCTCATTATTGCGAACGTCTTCAGCCTTGATGTACATTTCCAACATTTTTATCACAAAAAGTTCTTGGTGTTCATCTGGAGTCCTCAAATTACGGAGTTACAGAATACATATATCTTCCGGTTACTTTAACATTCATTGAACGTTTTCTCACACTCATTTTTTACATAACAACGAAACCAATCTATCGTACTCCATTGTAAGTGGTAACTTCACATGACACTGTGGAGAAAAACTATAGCGTACTGAGTTATTCTCCGCCACAACCTCACCCCCCAATATAATGAAATCCTAAATTTTCGCTCTTCAAACATTATGACAAAATGCAAAATAACTTAACGAACAAATATTTCGGAAGACTTGAAGGATCCTGAATGGATTTTTACCAAATTCTGAAACTCCTTAAATAAGAAAAAAAACCAGTTTGGGGGGTACAATTATTTGATGTATAGCGCATGCATAATAGGCGCTATACCCATATGAATTATTGGTGGGTCAGTTAAGTGAAGATAAATTATTGATGGGTCAAATTTAATATACAGTGTGGTCACTCACCGCGCTTTACCTTAACGGGCAAACGTGCCATTAAGGTATAGCACGGGGAATAACCGCGCTATATATAAAAGGGTACATATTTTTTTTTTACTTATTTGTGTCGCTTGAGTCCAAAAGAACCATATGTTGATTCTGGACTCGACCAACAAACCTTTAAAGTCAAAAAGTTTTGTTCATATGGAAAAAATGTTAAACTTAAAGTATTTCCCATTGATCACAGGTAACCTGTCCCAAAGTTAAAAGTTCAAAATCAGCTCTTTTCAAGTTTATTTGTGTCATTGACCCCTTTTGTTGGTGAGTGATTAACAAAACTTAAGCTTTTGATCCCATTTAAAATTTAAAAAATTATGCGCATCTTTGCCTTATTTAAATATACATAGAAAGTGGGGGTCAAAAGATTAAGACCATCAATTCACTAGCCCATTTTTTCTGTTTGTTGGTCCATCATAGTGGGCCAATTTAAACTTGCATATCATTTTCTTTTTCGTACTAAAAATATTTTTGTGTCTCTTAGTCGGTAGTAAGCAAATTGTGGATAATGTTGATTGTTTCTTCTTTTTCTTTTTACTCTGACAAGCGCAAAACACAACACGAAATCGATGCTTGCTAGCCAAATATATAATAATTTAATTATCGTCTTCACATGGATCGAATTTAAATAATGTTCAAGTTAATTTCTGGCTTAAATGATATTCAGGACAATTAACACTTTAATTTGAGTGATTTTGAATTAATATTAACTACTAAAATTAAAGTAATTAATAATTGATCACGGAGAACAAGAAATGAGTAAAACAGAAATGTCGGTTGGAGAAATAAGGATCGTGACATGATAGGTGAAAGATGGCTATTCGGGATCAAACTCTAGTTCATTCACTCTAATGTTCTAATGATTCTCACGAATTCACTCGATGATTAGTTCAATCATGTATCCAAGACTCTGCTCTCGATTAATTCTTAACTCTACGAGGTGAACTAATATAAAGCACTGTGAAGATATGCAAGAATACATTAATGGACTAGTCTTTAGGAAAACGTCTCCCGAATATTCTCCTAACTTGATGTAAGGCCTCATAAAATTTTACCTAAAACCTGGGGTTTTGTGGTGCCGAGGTAGGTGTATATGTTAATGATAGTAGAGATTCTTTGTCGTGAACTTGCACGCCGCGGTACAGAATTTTTGGGTTGAACAGTACGTTAGGGAGTTGAAGGAAAATGCTTGGCAGAAAAAGGCATTTCTGCGGCCCACTATGCGGCCGCAAAATCACTTTGCGGGCCGCAGAATGTCCGCAGAGTGAAGCAATAAACTGGGCAAATTTTTGATGATATTTCACGGGAAATTATGTGATTACCGATCGTGTTCAGGGCTTCTTTTTTTTTTGTTTTTTTGTTTTTGTTTTTTATAACCAGGCCCCATTTCGTTATATAGACTCTATGGACTATTTCTTAAGGAGAAAATGATATTTTGAGAGTGAGAAAGGGCTCTAGAGAGGGAGAGAGTTCCTCAACCAATTATTCATCAATTCTTGCTCAAAGATTGGAAGATTAACAAGGAAAACACACTAGATTTTCATCCTAGAGGTAAGATTCTACACCCTAACCCTTAGTTTAGAAATTTAACTAGAAATGGGTAATTAGTAAGATAATTCATGGGTATGTGAGTTTTTTATTTTGCATGCATGTATTATCAAGGGATGTAGGGAGATTTTTGAGATAAAAATGGTAAAGATGAGTTGTGGGATGATGGAATCCTCCATAAAAGGACCTTAAAACCTTAATGCACATCTAGTGTTTGATAAAATGCTCGAATGAGCTAGAACCATGATCATCTTCCTAATTTTGGTTCAATTTGTCACATTTCTATAATAGATCGAAGTTGCTAAGGAGTCCGGAACATTATAGAGTTTAAGGAAGCTCAAGTGAGGCATGTTAGCTAAACTCTTCCCTTAGAATTGGACCCCACAAAGTCATCATAAGTCCCAAGTTACTCATTATGAATCGATTATTCCGAATAAACTTTGTGTCAAAAGAGTTTTGTGTTCAATATGTATTCCAAGTACTCTTGTTAAGTTGTAATACTATTTGATAATGTGTTCAAAGTATTGGTTGCTTAGCTAAAGGCTATGGCTTCAAGTTGCATTTCAAATGATAGCTAATGCCGATTGCGTAAGAAATCTTAATGCACTTAAGACTATTGTTTGATCATATGTATGATTAGTATCTTGAACATAAATGCCTAGTTGTTAAAAATGCATGATGATGGTTGAAAGTGAAAAGGTGAGCACTAAATATAAAATACGAAATACGGTCAACGCGCCACATAAAAAGAGGATATTAAAATAGTGACCACTAGTGCCAATGAAATAAAAATATGTGAAAGAGATATGAAATGGGATGACTGATAGAAAATGATGATTTCTAGATTGAGGCGGCCTAGCCGATCGGGTCGTGATTGAATGCCATGCCGCACACATGGTGGTGGTTGTGTTGGAAATTGAAATTGAAATTGTGATTATGGTTGTTGTCTCGTGTGAGATGGCCTAGCCGATTGCGTCCTCATCAGATGTCATGCCGCAATCATGGTGGTGACTACGTTGAAGATTGTAATTGAAATTGTAAACTGTGGCATATCAGTACTAAAGATCTCCCCACTTAAAATATGGAAATCACTTGAAAACTTGCCTTGCTCCTAACTTGATGTTTTAGATATGGTTTGAGACTCCCATTGATTTTATGATTGTTCATTCTTGTTTTATCATTCGTTCTATTGAGAGGGTGCTTAGTCATTCATACTAGTACTATTTCCTATATACTATTGTCCCTTTTGCGGGGGCTGCTGCATCTTTAATGGATGCAGGTGGTTCCACAGCAGACAGCTTTGATCGTTGATAGTGTTGATACCGAATTTTTTCCCAAAATAATTTTAAAAATGCATATATGTCCTCAAAATCATGCATTAGCATCAATTGGTATTTTCCCAAATTTTTTTACCTTTTTATTAATTTGCTCAGTATTTTATTTTTAATAAATAATTATAAAATTGCATCACAAATGATTTCAAAAACCTGTCTTGATTTAATATTACTATTATGGTCCTACTGATACCAACTTGTCACGACCCGAAATCCCACCATCGGGTCGTGATGGCGTCTAACGTTGAACCCGCTAGACAAGCCAACGTGTATAGATAAACTAGCATATTAACATCAATTTAATAGGATAAACTAAACGGTTCACAATTTAACAACAGAAATAAATATGATTTCAAGCTAAATAAGAACAACATAATACAACAACGCGTAAATTTTCCCAAAACCTGGAGTCACAAACTCACGAACTGTCTATAAGAGTGCTAAATACAGGTCTGAAAAGAAAATACATAGCTGTCTCTGAAACTAGAGGTAAAACAAGACAGAGGTGAAGACAAAGGGATGGAAGAGACTCCAAGGCCTACGAACGCCAGCGGGTATACCTTGAAGCCTCTAGGATAAGCTGGAAGACACTCCCACTAATGATGTCCTCCGGGTCCGGCTGCGTAATCTGCACAACATAAAGAAGTGCAGGTGTAGCATCAGTACAACCGACCCTATATACTGAGTAAGTGCCGAGCCTAACCTCGACGAAGTAGTGACGAGGCTAAGACACGACAACAAAATGTACCTGTGCAGTTCAATAGTATAGCAGAAACTAAACAAGAATACAATTATGGGGAGAACATGCTGGGGGTAAGAGATAGCAAAAACTGAAATGATAGAAACGAAAACTACAGTCCGAAATATCTGAAAATAATAACGCGAATTGACAACACAGATTAAACAATGGAAGATGCGGCACGGCATGTCCCCTCGTGCATAATAATAATATAAAACATGGCACGGAATGTTCCCTCGTGCATAATAATAATAAAACATGGCACGAAATGTCCCCTCGTGCATAATCAATATAAAGCATGGCACGGAATGTCCCCTCGTGCATAATCAATATAAAAACAAGGCACGGAATGTCCCCTCGTGCATAATCAATATAAAACATGGCACAGAATTTCCCCTCGTGCATAATCAATATAAAGCATGGCACGGAATGTCCCCCCGTGCATAATCAATATAAAAGATGGCACGGAATGTCCCCTCGTGCTTTAACACTCTTCCTCACCCAAACAGCAATCACAAACAAAAGCAAGGGAGTAAACAGAATAAAATAGAAATCCCGGCAAGAGAACATCAATTAAACAATTAAATCCCGGCAAGGGAACAATAACAGTAATCTCAACATCCCAGCAAGGGAGATAATCATTAAAGCAACAATGACCCGACAAGGGTTTATTTTAGTAACTCTTTCTCTTTCTTTCACTTTCATTTCATAATTCACTCTATCACTGGAGCCAATGCACCAAAGGATTCAATTATCTCATATATCTTCATCATTCGTTTTACAATTTGAGCCAAATTCTCCAAAAGATGTAATATCTCATATTTCTTCATTATCCGTTTCACAATTTGAGCCAATGCTCCAAAGAATATGATATCTCATATTTCTTCATTATTCGTTTCACAATTTGAGCCAATGCTCCAAAGAATGTAATATCTCATATTTCTTCATTATTCGTTTCACAATTTGAGCCAATGCTCCAAAGAATGTAATATCTCATATTTATTCATTATTCGTTTACATCATATACAAATCATCAATTAGGCATAGAAATTACAACAAAGTCAGAATATTCACAATATAGGGACTCACGGTCACGCTAGACACCAATGTATAGATACTCGTCACCATGCCTATACATTGTATTTGACAATTAGCAAATAGCAAATAGAAAATAATACTCAACTCCTATTCCCTCAAGCTAAAGTTAGACCAAACACTTACCTCGGGTCCAAAGAATAGCAATCAACCCTCTAACACCGCCTTTCCTTTAGAATTCAACTCCGGAATGATATTATCTAGGCATAATCAACTCAAGTATATCAATAAGGATTCAATAATTCAATTACATTGCCTAGTTATCCATTTCCTAGCATTCTTCCAAAATTATCAAAATTCGACCCCGGGTCTGCTCGCTCGGATTCTTGCAATTCTCGAAGGGAACACTCACCCAAAGCCTAAGGATCATTAATATACGATTTTTACTTGATTTCATGGCCAATTCACAGAAAATTCTCAAGTGATCACAAGTTCTAGGTTACTACCCAATTTCTTGAATTTTTGCACTAGTTTATGTAGTTAATTAGGCTAGGATGCATGCATGGAACAAATTTCCGGGTAGAGTTCACTTACCTTATATGACCTGGTTGAAAGCTCTCAAAAATGGAGGAAATCGCCTAAGGAAGAAGATGGAAAATGAGAAAAATGGGTTTAAAACCCGTATTTAAAACTCACTGTCAGAACAGTGATCTCGCACTTGCGGCTCTGGAGACCGCACCTGCGATCTCTCACTTGCGGGAAGAATCTCGCACCAGCGGAATTGGGCTAAGGGGGTCTGGGATCGCACCTGCGAGAAATGCTCCGCACCTGCGATAACTGGCCAGGCCATTGGTGATCGCACCTGCGATGCCTGGGACCGCACCTGCGATCTCGCACCTGCGATGCTGGGCAACTGCACCTGCGGTCACACTAGAGCAGGTGCACCAACAACTTTGTTTGCTGGTTTTTAGCCCCGTTAGGAGCCCGGAAGGCACCTGGGCCTATCTGAGCCGTAGTCCGAATATACCAACGAGTCCCAAATCATATTACGAACTCGCTCGAGCCTTCGGAATACTCAAAACAACGCTAAAACTCGGAATCACACCCCCAAACCTCAAGAACCAAACTTAGGAATTTAAATCTTCTAAACTTCGCTAACAACGTGCTGAACTGACCTATACGACTCGGAATGATACCAAATTTCACAGATAACTCACATAATATCCTACGAACTTGCCCGTGCGGTTAAATCTCCAAAACAACATAATATACATCAAATTAAGCCTCAAAATCCACGAATTCCATCAAATTTCACAAAACATCAAATTTTCCATTTTAAGTCCGAAACACATCAAACGACGTCCAATTTCAACCAAACTTTACGGAAAGTGCTTAAACCATATATAAGACTTGTACCGGGCGCCAGAACCAAAATACGGGCCCGATACCATCACTTTCTAATCAGATTTCATTTTCAATTTCCATAAATATTTCCAGAAAACAATTTTACTCAAAATTTCATTTCTCGGGCTTGGGACCTCGGAATTTGATTCCGGGCATACGCCCAAGTCCCATATTTTCCTACGAACACTCCGAGACCGTCAAATCACGGGTCCGGATCCGGGTCTATTTACCCAAAATGTTGACCAAATTCAAATTTATTCATTTTAATATCAAATCTTAGCATTTTTCACAAAATTTCATATTTAAGCTGTCCGGCTACGCGCCCTGACTGCGCACGCAAATTGAGGAAACTACAGATGAGGTTTTCAAGGCCTCGAAAGTATGAAATGGGTAATAGAATTGGTGATGACCCCTTTGGGTCGTCACATTCTCCACCTCTAAAACAACCGTTCGTCCTCGAACGGACAGAAGAAGGAAGTACCAGAGTCGGGAAATAAATGAGGGTAACGGCTACGCATATCGGACTCGGACTCCCAGGTCGATGCCTCAGGAGGTTGACCTCTCCACTGAACACGAACAAAAGGGAAACTCTTGGATCTCAACTGACGAACCTACCGGTCTAGAATAGCTACCAGCTCCTCCTCATAAGATAATTCCTTGTCCAACTGGACAGTGCTGAAATCTAACACGTGGGCTGGATCGCCGTGATACCTCTGAAGCATGGACACATGAAAAACTGGATGTACGGCTGATAAGCTAGGTGGCAATGCAAGTCTATATGCCACCTCTCCCACTCGATCAAGAATCTCAAACGGACCAATGAACCTAGGGCTAAGCTTTACCTTCTTCCCAAATCTCATCACGCCCTTCATAGGCGACACTCGGAGCAATACTCGCTCACCAACCATAAAAACCACATCTCGAACCTCTTTTGCCTGGACTGAGCTGTACGAAGCCTATCCTGAATGATCCTGACCTTGTCCAAGGCCTCCTGAACCAAATCTGTACCCAACAACCGAGCCTCTCCCGGCTCAAACCATCCAACCGGAGATCGACACCGCCTACCATATAAAGCCTTATAAGGAGCCATCTGGATACTCGACTGGTAGCTATTGTTGTAGGCAAACTCTGCTAAAGGCAAGAATTGATCCCATGATCCTTCAAAGTCAATAACACAAGCTCGGAGCATATCCTTCAATATCTGAATAGTCCGCTCGGACTGCCCATCTGTCTGAGGATGAAATGCTGTGCTCAACTCCACCTGGGTGCCTAACTCTCGTTGAACTCCTCTCCAGAAACATAAGGTAAACTGTGTGCCCCGGTCCAAAATGATAGATATAGGCACACCATAAAGGCGGATAATCTCCCGGACATAGATCTCAGCTAACCTCTCGGATGAATAGAAAGCTGCCACATGAATGAAATGCGCTGACTTGGTTAGCCTATCAACAATGACCCACACTGCATCAAACTTCTTCCGGGTCAACAGAAATTCAGTAACGAAGTCCATAGTGATCCTCTCCCACTTCCACTCGGGAAGCTCAATCATCTGAAATAAACCACCAGGCCTCTGATGCTCATACTTAACCTGTTGACAATTCAAAAACCGCGCCACATATGCCACAATATCCTTCTTCATTCTACGCCACCAATAATGCTGCCGCAAATCCTGATACATCTTCGCGGTGCCCGGCTGAATAGAGTACCGGGAACTATGGGCCTCCTCTAAAATCAACTCTCGAATCCCATCAACATTGGGCACACAAAATCGCCCCTGTAATCTCAAAACACCATCATCATCTAAGGTCACCTGCTTGGTGCCTCCACGCTGCACCGTGTCTCTAAGGACACACAAATGGGGATCATCAAATTGCCGATCACGGATACGCTCCAATAACGAAAAACGAGCAACCGTATAAGCCAACACTCGACTAGGCTCAGAAATATCCAACCTAACAAATCGATTGGCCAAAGCCTAAAGATCCAAAGCAAGCAGCCTCTGATTGACCGGAATAAAAGCAAGACTGCCCATACCAGCTGACTTCCTACTCAAAGCATCGGCCACCACATTGGCCTTCCCCGAGTGATATAAGATGGTAATATCATAATCTTTCAACAACTCCAACCACCTCCTCTTCCTCAAATTCAACTCCTTTTTCTTAAACAAGTACTGAAGACTCTTATGATCCGTGAACACCTCACACGACACACCATACAGATAGTGCCTCCAATCTTCAACGCGTGGACAATGGCTGCCAACTCCAAATCATGCACTGGATAGTTCTTCTCATGAATGTTCAACTGGCTCGAAGCATAAGCAATGACCTTGCCATCCTTCATCAACACTGAACCAAGCCCATAATATGGGAAGCATCACAATAGACTGTATAAGGCCCTGAACCTGTGGGCAAAACCAATACCAGTGCCGTAGTTAGAGCTATCTTGAGCCTCTGAAAGCTCGCCTCACACTCGTCCGACCATCTGAACTGGGCACCCTTCTGGGTCAATCTGGTCATCGGGGCTGCAATAGATGAGAACCCCTCCACGAACCGACGATAATAGCCTGCCAATCCCAAGAAACTCCGAATCTCTGTAGCTGATGCTGGTCTAGGCCAGTTCTTGACCGCCTCAATCTTCTTCGAGTCAACCTGAATACCCTCTGCTGATACGACATGACCCAGGAATGCAACTGAACTCAACCAGAACCCACACTTCAAAAACTTTGCATATAGCTGGCTATCCTTCAGAGTTTGAAGAACCACCCTGAGATGTTGCTCGTGCTCCTCCTGACTGCAGGAGTATATCAATATATCATCAATGAAGACTATCACGAACGAGTCCAAATAAGGCCTAAACACTTGGTTCATCAAATCCATAAATGCTGCTGGGGCATTTGTCAACCCAAACGACATGACTAAAAACTCGTAATGCCCGTATCGAGTGCGGAAAGCTGTCTTAGGGACATCAGATTGCCTAATCCTCAACTGATGGTAGCCAGATCTCAAGTCTATCTTTGAAAATACCTTGGCACCCTGAAGATGATCGAACAAATCATCAATCCTCGGCAGTGGATACTTATTCTTGATTGTAACCTTGTTCAATTGCCGGTAATCAATGCACATCCTCATCGAACCATCTTTTTTCTTCACAAACACTGGAGCACCCCAAGGAGAAACGCTGGGCCTAATGAAACCCTCCCAAGCAAATATTGCAACTGTTCCTTCAATTCTTTCAACTCTGGCAGGTCCATGCGATACGACGGAATAGAAATGGGCTGGGTGCCCGGAGCCAGATCAATGCAGAAATCAATGTCCTTGTTGGGTGGCATCCCCGGTAGGTCTGAAGGGAAGACCTCAGGAAACTCATGAACCACGGGCACCGAATCAATAGAGGGAACCTCAACTCTGGAATCGCGCACATAAGCCAAATAAGCCAAACACCTCTTCTCGACCATACGCCGAGCCTTCACGCACGAAATAACACTGCAGGTAGAATGACTAGGAGTTCCCTTCCACTCCAAACGGGGCAAATCCGGTAAGGCTAAGGTCACAGTCTTGGCATGACAATCCAAGATAGCATGATATGGGGATAACCAGTCCATCCCCAATATAACATCAAAGTCGACCATACCTAAAAGCAACAAATCAACACGGGTCTCAAGACCCCCAATCACCACAACACAAGAANATGACTGCATCTGAAGACTCAGCCTCTGGCCTGGATGGAAGAGCATAACATCGGGGCTGGGGCCCACCACCCCGAACCACATCTCTGGGACGGCCGGCTACTGGCTGGCCTCCACCTCTGGCGGCCTGCGCTCTACCTCTATGACTTCTACCTCCACCTCTAGCACCTCTACTCCCACCTCTAGCTGGCTGGGCAGGCTGTGGAACACCTGGTGCCTGTACCATGGCACGAGAACCCTGATGCTAGGACCCACCAGAACCTCGGGGGCAAAACTTGGAAATGTGCCCCAAACCACCGCAAGTATAACAAGGCTTCTGCTGATGTGACTGCTGACTCTGGAACTGGCCCTGTCGACCTGAATGACTACCTCGAAAACTCTGAAACGGCGGTGCACTGAAGGGAGCTGGTGGCGCACTATAAGGCTGCTGATCAAAATAGTGCATCTGAGAACCACGACTACCCGAAGTACCATGGGAAACCTAGAGAGCTGACTGAAAAGGTCTGGGAGGATGACCTCTGCCTGAAGAATCCCAGCCCCCATATGAGGCTCCACTAAAACGATCGAAATGACGGGGCCTCTTGTCATCCCCCTGACCACCACCCTGTGACATAATCATCTCAATCCTCCTGGCCACATTGGCCGCATCCTGGAATGATATATTTGTACCTGACTCTCTAGCCATCTGAAGTCTGATAGGCCGGGCCAATCCCTCGATAAACCTCCGAACCGTCTCCCGATCAGTGGGTAGTATCATACGAGCATGTTAGGCTAGAGTGATGAACCTGGTGTCGTACTGAGTGAGGACATGGATCCTTGCTGGAGACGCTCAAACTGCCTCCGAAAGTCCTCTCTCTGAGTAATGGGAAGGAACTTCCCAAAAAATACCTCTAAGAACTGAGTCCAAGTCAAAGGTGTAGATCCAACTGGTCTGGCTAAGAAATAGTCTCTCCACCAACTCTTGGCTGCGCCAGATAACCGAGAAGTAGCGAAGTCAACTCCGTTGGACTCCACTATGCCCATGTTCCGAAGAACCTCACGGCAGCTATCCAAATAATCCTGGGGGTCCTCTGGTGGTGAACCAGTAAAAGTAACAGTGAATAACTTGGTGAACCTGTCCAGTCTCCACAAAGCATCTGCTGACATAGCTGCTCCCTCTGCTACCGGTGCTGCAATACCCGGTTGAGCTACTCTGGCTGGCTGAGGTGCCAGAGTCTGAAACTGTGGAGCTAGCTGCTCTGGCGTGCGAGTGGCAGGAGTCTGGTCACCTCCCCCAGCCTGAGAGACGGCTGGTGCTGTAGGAAGAAGACCCGCCTGTGCTACACTCTCCATGAGTCCGACTAGACGGACAAGGGCGTCCTGAAGCACTGGGGTAGCTATGAACCCCTCTGGGACCTGAGCTGGTCTAACTGGGACTGCCGAAACTGGGAACTCCTCGTCAGACTCGACCTGAGGATCCTCCACTGGGGATGCTGTCTAGGCTGAGCCCCGCCCCGGCCTCTAGCACGGCCTCGTCCTCGACCTCGAGTAGGAGATATAGCAGGAGTGTCAGGCTGCTGGGCAGAACCAAGGGAAGCACGCGTCCTCGCCATCTGCGAGAGAATAGAATACAAACTCAATCAGTACTCAGAAATTCATAGCGCACGACAAAGAAGAAAAGAAATATGGAGTCATCCTAACTTCGCAGCCTCTAGGGGATAAATACGGACGTCTCCGTACCGATCCCTCAGACTCTACCAAGTTGTCCGTAAGTTGTGAGACCTAAGTAACCTAGTGCTCTGATACCAACTTGTCACGACCCGAAATCCCATCATCGGGCCGTGATGGCGTCTAATGTTGAACCCGCTAGACAATCCAACGTGTATAGATAAACTAGCATATTAACATCAATTTAATAGGATAAACTAAAAGGTTCACAATTTAACAACAGAAATAAATATGGTTTCAAGCTAAATAAGAACAACATAATACAACATCACGTATATTTTCCCAAAACCTGGAGTCACAAACTCACGAAATGTCTATAAGAGTGCTAAATACAGGTCTGAAAAGAAAATACATAGCTGTCTCTGAAACTAGAGGAAAAACAAGACAGAGGTGAAGACAAAGGGATAGAAGAGATGCCAAGGCCCACGAACGCCAGCGGGTATACCTTGAAGCCTCTAGGATAAGCTGGAAGACACTCCCACTAATGATGTCCTCCGGGTCCGGCTGCGTAATNGTCCGGCTGTGTAATCTGCACAACATAAAGAAGTGCAGGTGTAGCATCAGTACAACCGACCCCATGTACTGAGTAAGTGCCGAGCCTAACCTTGGCGAAGTAGTGGCGAGGCTAAGACACGACAACAAAATGTATCTGTGCAGTTCAATAGTATAGCAGAAACTAAACAAGAATACAATTACGGGAAGAACATGTTGGGGGTAAGAGATAGCAAAAACTGAAATGACAGAAACAAAAACAACAGTCCGAAATATCTGAAAATAATAATAGGAATTGACAACACAGATTAAACAGTGAAAGATAGCGGCATGGCATGTCCCCTCGTGCATAATAATAATATAAAACATGGCACGAAATATCCACTCGTGCATAATAATAATATAAAACATGGCACAAAATGTCCTCTCATGCATAATAATAATAAAACATGGCACTAAATGTGCCCTCGTGCATAATCAATATAAAGCATGGCACGAAATGTCCCCTCGTGCATAATCAATATAAAACATGGCACGGAATGTCCCCTCGTGCATAATCAATATAAAACATGGCACGGAATGTCCCCTCGTGCATAATCAATATAAAGCATGGAAAAGAATGTCCCCTCGTGCATAATCAATATAAAACATGGAACGGAATGTCCCCTCGTGCTTTAGCACTCTTCCTCACCCAAACAACAATCACAAACAAAGGCAAGGGAGTAAACAGAATAAAAATAGAAATCCCGGCAAGGGAACATCAATTAAACAATTAAATCCCAACAAGGGAACACCAATTAAACAATCAAATCCCGGCAAGGGTACATCAGTTAAACAATTAAATCTCGGCAAGGGAACAACAACAGTAATCTCAACATCCCAGCAAGGGAGATAATCACTAAAGCAACAATGACCCGACAAGGGTTTGTTTTAGTAACTCTTTCTCTTTCTTTCACTTTCATTTCATAATTCACTCTATCACTGGAGCTAATGCACCAAAGGATTCAATTATCTCATATATATTCATCATTCGTTTTACAATTTGAGCCAAATGCTCCAAAAGATGTAATATCTCATATATCTTCCTCATTCGTTTTACAATTTGAGCCAAATGCTCCAAAAGATGTAATATATCATATTTCTTCATTATTCGTTTCACAATTTGAGCCAATTCTCCAAAGAATGTAATATCTCATATTTCTTCATTATTCGTTTCACAATTTGAGTAAATGCTCCAAAGAATGTAATATCTCATATTTCTTCATTATTCGTTTCACAATTTGAGCCAATGCTCCAAAGAATGTAATATCTCATATTTCTTCATTATTCGTTTACATCATATAGAAATCATCAATTAGGCATAGAAATTACAACAAAGTCAGAATATTCACAATATAGAGATTCACGGTCACGCTAGACACCAATGTATAGATACTCGTCACCATGCCTATACATCGTATTTGACAATTAGCAAATAGCAAATAATAAATAATACTCAACTCCTATTCCCTTAAGCTAAAGTTAGACCAAACACTTACCTCGGGTCCAAAGTATAGCAATCAACCCTCTAACACCGCCTTTTCTTTAGAATTCAACTCCGGAATGGTATTATCTAGGCATAATCAACTCAAGTATATCAATAAGGATTCAATAATTAAATTACATTGCCTAATTATCCATTTCCTAGCATTCTACCAAAATTATTAAAATTCGACCCCGGGCCCGTTCGCTCGGATTCTTGCAATTCTCGAAGGGAACACTCACCCAAAGCCTAAGGATCATTAATATACGATTTTTACTTGATTTCATGGACAATTCACAGAAAATTCTCAAGTGATCACAAGTTCTAGATTACTATCCAATTTCTTGAATTTTTGCACTAGTTTATGTAGTTAATTAGGCTAGGATGCATGCATGGAACAAATATCCGTGTAGAGTTCACTTACCTTATAGGACCTGGTTGAAAGCTCTCAAAAATGGAGGAAATCGCCTAAGGAAGAAGATGGAAAATGAGAAAAATGGGTTAAAAACCCGCATTTAAAACTCACTGCCTGAACAGTGATCTCGCACCTGCGACTCTGGAGACCGAACTTGCGATCTCGCACTTGCGAGAAGAATCTCGCACCTGCAGAATTGGGCTAAGGGGGTCTGGGATCGCACCTTCGAAGTGGAGACCGCGCCTGCGGTCTCGTACTTGCGAGAAATGCTCCGCACCTGCGATAATTGGCCAGGCCATTGGTGATCGCACCTGCAATGCTTGGGACCGCACCAGCGGTCTCGCACCTGCGATGCTGGGAAACCGCACCTGCGGTCACACCAGAGCAGGTGCACCAGCAACTTTGTTTGCTGGTTTTTAGCCCCGTTAGGTGCCCAGAAGGCACCTGGGCCCACCCGAGCCTAGTCCGAATATACCAACGAGTCCCAAGTCATATTACGGACTCGCTCGAGCCTTCGGAATACTAAAAACAACGCTAAAACTCTGAATCACACCCCAAACCTCAAGAACCAAACTTAGGAATTTAAATCTTCTAAACTTCGCTAACAGCGTGCCGAACTGACTTATACGACTCGGAATGATACCAAATTTCACTGATAACTCACATAATATCCTACGAAATTGCCCGTGCGATTAAATCGCCAAAACAACATCATATACATCAAATTAAGCCTCAAAACCCATGAATTCTATCAAATTTCATAAAACATCAATTTTTCCATTTTAAGTCTGAAACACGTCAAACGACGTCCAATTTCAACCAAACTTTACGGAAAGTTCTTAAACCATATATAAGACCTGTACCGGGTGCCGGAACCAAAATACGGGCCCGATACCATCACTTTCTAATCAGATTTCATTTTCAATTTCCATAAATATTTCCAGAAAACAATTTTACTCAAAATTTCATTTCTCGGGCTTGGGACCTCGGAATTCGATTCCGGGCATACGCCCAAGTCCCATATTTTCCTACGGACCCTCCGAGACCGTCAAATCACAGGTCCAGGTCCGTTTATCCAAAATGTTGACCGAAGTCAAATTTATTCATTTTAATATCAAATCTTAGCATTTTTCACAGAATTTCATATTTAAGCTGTTCGGCTACGCGCCCTGACTGCGCACGCAAATTGAGGAAACTACAGATGAGGTTTTCAAGGCCTCGAAAGTACGAAATGGGTAATAGAATTGGTGATGACCCCTTTGGGTCGTCACAAAATCATTCCATAAATAGCCAAATTAGCACATTTTTGGCTATAATTGCAATAACTTTGCAATTATAGCCCATGCATATAATTTTCGTGTTATTTTTATTTTTAAATACTAAATAACCATTTTAAAACATTTCTACGCATGAAATTCATTTTTTTATAATTAGTAATTATTTTAGAAATTATTTTAACTAATTTATTTGGGGTATTTACCAAATAACCATTATGTATTTCAATTTCAGCCTAATTAGTTAGCCCAAATACCCTTATGAATTAGCCCAATAAACCCAAGCCCAAACCCCTTACCTAACCCGACCCAGGTCTTATTGAATCCTGGCCGTTGATCATTTTTTATCAACGACCCAAATTACTCATGCCAGAATTAAACCTAAAGACTAGCCCCCTCCCCAGACCTCTCATTTTCCTCTTCTCACCTCGCCGTCACTCACCTCCCCTTCTCTCAAATGCTCTCTAAACCCAACCCTCATTCCCCCCTCGCCGCCACTCTCCACCGCCATCCATGGTGATTTCTCACCACCCTCAGACCTCCAAGGGTCTCTCTTACGATGGGTACTGCCGTCTCTAAGGTCCTCAAGGGACCAGGGTCAGTCCACTTACGACTTTGGTTCTTTCCTTCCTGTCTCAGGCTACTCTGGTTCAATTTCTAGTAAGATCTTCTTATTTTTGCCTTAAACCTGCGGGTTTCTAAGCCTATATCTTCATCTCTGTGTTATTTTGTAAAAACCCTAATTTTGTCCTTTGAACTTCTCAGAGCTGTACAGATGTGAGATGGGTTGAACTTATTTTCACTTGTTTTTATGAAAATCTTCTAATTTTCGAGTGGCTTGTCATTCTCCTAAACTAGGGTTTCTTGAAAATTCTCTTCTTCAAAACATTTTTTAACTTTAAGTGTTTAATCCGCTGTTCTTATGTGTTTTGACTGATTTTGTTGAGTTTTGCCTTAACCCTAACTAGCTTATGCTAAAACCCCCAATTTTTGGCATTTTGTTTGGATTCTGAGCTTGTCCTTGTTACTGCTACATAACTTTGTTCTGTGCTTTGGTTCGCATGATTTCTTCTTCGTTTAATTTGAACTTCTTGTGATTTTACACTAATGTTCCTTTATTAGGTTTCCTGGTTCGATTTCTCGACTGATTCTACGTGTCTATATTCAGTCTGTTTGTTTATTCATGGAAAACCTATATTTTTATCCTTAAGTCAGTGTTACCTATGTGATGATTTCTCAATTATTTCCCTATTTTTTACACCTTTTAATTATTTCATGCCATATTTTGATTAACTGTGATACTTGTTGATTCTTACTAATTACTTCCTTAATTAAACTCTTATTTATTTACCCCTAATTGCCTACTCAGTACCTAAGTCTACTTGATTTCTTTCCTTAAATATCTGTCCGACTCTCTATCATTGATTGATTACCCCTTGATTATGGGAGACTTTGCTTATTTTATGTATGACTGAATCTATAGATTTCCTTAATTGCTACATAATTGATTCTTTACCTTATTCTGTCTAGCTCTCAACTTCTATATATACTCTCTTTTATTCTCATTTTTAGACACGAACACTAGTTCAAAGAACTCTCTTACACTTAAAAGCTCTCTCTGTTCTTCCTTATTACTTGCATCTTTCACTGCTCTAGCCGGCTGTAAGCCAAGCTAGCTATGCACAACTTCTGCTCTATACTCTGTGTTTTCTCTCCCTAACTGGTATGTCCTAATTCAATTTCAAAGTCCAAACTCAATGTGTTCTATTACTGCTTTAGTTAATTGATTTCCAATCTTGTTCCTGCTTACTATCTTGTTGTCCAATATGCAACTAGTATGTCTAAACTACACTGCCTAATTGTTGTTTCACCTAAGCATGGCTGAATCCTATTCTGATTAATATGTGATTAGTATGTCTAATTCCACCTACTGCTTTATCCACATGTGTCAATCTTCTTGTTATGTATGTCAGCATGTTTGAATTAGGAACACCTGTGATGCTTGCCTAGTCTGTTCATTTATGTTCTTGCTTGATCTACTTTGCTAATTTGTCTAACATTACAAAGTAACTCTGGCTATGTGTTCTTACTTGTCCAGTGTTAGTATGTCTTTCAACATGCTGTGTTATGCCTCTACCACCTATTTGCTATCAACTTGTTAATCCTATAAAGTTCCTGGAAAGCTTCTGTGCACCCTGTTGTTATATGCTTCACTATAGACACTGATGTGTTTTATGTGTCCCCAATTCCCATAACCCCTGTGTGAAAGACTGTTCTTTGAGTGATGTTGGATCCTGTTTGTTCTGCAACCAACTAGGCTGTTTTGTTGATTTTCAAAAGTATTTTCATACTGTTCTCCAGCTGTTTTAATATTAAATCAATCCTTATTTTAAGAAAACTTCTTTGTCTATTGAATCATTTCAGTACTGTTTTCTTGTCAAAACCTTTTCAAAACTATGTCAAGCACTCTCACTTTACTCCTAAGTCCCTAGGTTCTGCCCCTCCAGTGTGTGTACTGCCTTGGGATCCTCTTGATATTCCTCTGAACTCTGGCACACACTGTGGTTGGCTCTTCCACACTGCACTTACTCAATCCCTGTCTATGTGTGAGCACTGCCCAGGATCCTTGAGGTCTTTAGGGAACTCTGACACACCTGGACATGAAATTGGCTATGAAATCCTTGGCCTTTGAGACTATCGAAGGCCTGGCCTTATCAGGTGTGCTTTGGGCCTACTGCAGGCTCCCTATAGTTAGTTTTACTTTTCATTTATGTAATTCATTCAGCCATTGGTCTGTAATAATTAATTGTAAATAAATATTGGGGTGACTAATGAAAAGGAAGGGTAGTGTATGCTACTGTGGGTAAAACTGGGTAGAAACCATGTATCTAGGCTTTATATTTTGCAAATCTGCATTAGAAGCCACGTCCTAGGACTAATGTATTCATTTGCATCCAAATCATGCTAAACCTGCATTAGGTATCTTGTTCTTAGGGCTTCACGTTTATTACTTCATCATACTTTACACTATTCCATGCTTTAATTTGGCACACGTGTTTTCACTTAGAAACCCTGCTATTAGGCTAATAGCCCTGTCTTAATAAAACTGTCATTCCTGTATGCACTTAGATGTATGTTCTAGGAACTCTGTTTGCATTTGTATGAACACATCTATTTCGATTAAAATGAGTAACTGCTCCTGAAAAGGCATAAAAACAGTCTCACATATAGATATATGTTTTCTGAACATAACTGGTATAAATCCCCCTTTTTTTTAAAAAAATCTGTGTCACCTAAAACATCATGTTTGTAGGTTAAACAACTTCTAAACTGTTTAACAATTCTTGTAATTGTGACTGCGTACTGTCTCACGCCTAGGCAAGCCTTAGGTAATTAATCTCTATATAAACGTGAAACTGCATTTTGATTGTGTTAAACTGTTTGAGTCTTACAGGATTAAAATCAGTAGGCAGACTGATTAGGACCCTGCCATTGAGTTTGTGAAACAATGTTGCATATTCTGTATATTAATGTTCACCTAGACATCCTGTCCTAGGACTCATTCTAAAAAATGCCAGTATTTGTGTTTGAGACGTGCTGTTATTTGATATATATGTGTGGAGGTAAACATGAGCCTTTTAATTGCTTTTTTTTCACTTACTTGCTGGTCCTACCTATTATTGGCTTGTCGCCTAGATTTTTCCTTTAGGGGTTGTCTAGAACTGTGCAGATTTAAAGGTCCTAAAACTCCTCTGGGACCCCAAGGAAGGGACGGGTAACAACACGTTTAGAGCTCGCTAAATAATTTAGGGTAATGGGTAGAGAAGGATATGATGACCCGTCCGCTAATGCAACGTGTATCCCATCATTGAGGAGTGATTACCGGGCATTGTATGGATACAATCCTATATGATAAATAACTTAGGACCCTTTTCACCCATTCACATATGTGTGCTTAGTCTACTAATCTGTTAAAGCCTTTATTATTTTACATATGTGTGCTTAGACTGTCTATTTGCTACTTGACTAATTCACAAAGTAAGTTTGGCCGGCTCCCACAGTTGTGGACTTTGAGGGGTGCCTAACACCTTCCCCTTGAAGTAACTTCAAGCCCTTACCCAATCTCTGGTTATCCAATTAGTTTTATAAATGATCCGTAATAGGTGCCCTAACACACCTTAATTCGTTAGGTGGTGACTCTTCAAATTCCTTACATCCCTTTTCCCAAAAGGAAATGAGTTTTCCCAATAATGTCAAAAACCCTGACTAATCCGAAAGGAGAGGAAAAAGGGGGCGCGGCAACATGGCGACTCTGTTGGGATTCTAGGATTTTACCATTACAAACCACTTTGTGAATTTGTGTCTTACTGTGTTAATACCTGCACCCTTTCCCTTTCCCTTTCCCTTTTATGTGCAATTAATTGTTATTTATTTTTTCCGAAACGAAACTGACATGTTTCTTTGTTTTCTTCTATACTCGCTTTCAATTATAACTGTTGTATTTATCGCTTTCATAATGTGCAAATACATGACAATATGCTGTTTATTTCTTATTTATTGCTACATAATCATGCTCAACATCATACTTCACTCGTGCTTATACAAATACTATAGCAACGCTTGATGAGTGGTTGCGCTCTTCCAATTTATATCACCCCTAAATTCGAAAAGGCTTATTTGCGGTAAAATCAGTCGATCAGCGGTGCAGTCGATGGTTCCGTGCCTTTCCCCTCAAGTTGTCCGCTCGAGGGTACCGGTCTAGACCCCCATAGAAACCTTACTCTTGTTCTATTGTGCATGCATCATGGTCAAACCTAGCCGGGTTAATGTGTCATCCGCACAATAACCCTTTAAGACAACCTTATCCAAAAGTCCACCGGGGTTTTCATAATCCCAACGGACACGATCAAGTTCTGTGCATTAATTTGGAGAAATAAATGCATGTATGCTAATCATAAGTGTATAAATAGTCGAGTTTGGTGAGGGAAAGGGCCTAACCATTTTTGTCTTGCAGAAAATGAGGCACGAGGTCCCCAAATTCAGTACGGTCAGCAATATCCCACCAATTCTCCTAGACTGGTGGGAAGACCTTTCCTCCAGTGATAAGAAACACGTGAAGAAGTATCTGGGCAATTTACCGTCTCATTTGGACATCCAGCCAAACAATATGTTGATTGAGGCCGCTACTTTGTTTTGGGATAGTGAAAGAGTTGTATTCCGCTTTGGGAATATTGAAATGACAACGCTCCTAGAAGAAATAAGAGGACTATTTGGATTGGTTTGGGAAAGCCCTGGGTTGTTGGTACCTGAGAACCGCACGGGCAAATATTTTCTGAAAATGATGGGGTTGAAGAAAAACGCTGAATTGGAGTGTCTGAAACAATCCTACATGCCCTTCGAGTACTTAAATGAAAGATACGGTCACCGCAAATCATAACATACCTATCATGACGAGTTTGCAATCACATCGGCTGCACAAAAGGATCCACGATTCCGAGAACGAGCACCGTGAAATACATGGGACCAACAAGAGGCTGATCGAGGAATGGAAGGAGATGGCTATCCTTTCCAATAGGAAGCTGGAATATCTGGAGCGAGGAATAGTGGAATTGGAGGGCAAAGTCATCAAAAGGATCGAGGATTGCCAGAACGTCGAGGGGGAATGAAGGAGGACACCTGGCTAGAGCGTACCTGTTGCTGGGACTGCGCGAGCTGGGAAATTTGTTTGATGGAATCAAGAATATCGAATCTGGGAAGGTCCTTCTGGGACCAAATAGGCTAGATTTACCTTTTTTTGCTTTCATAAATGTAATAAGGCCGAGTGCCATTAGTGACTTATTTCCTATTTTTTATTCTAGTATCGTTTTGGAATTCGTCTATTTACATTAATGAAATGATGCATTTTGGTATCTAAGGTTCTCCAAACCAACTTTGTCGTTAGGCCTACTTCGAACACAACGAGGCTCCCAAATTTAGGATGCGCGTTTACAACTCTGCAATATATGTTTAAATACTGCAATATTATTCTCATGATCCTCACTAACTTGGCTACCTTTTGATTTTATTTTTTATTTTTTTATTTTGATTATTCCCCTTCCCTAAAGGTTGGTTCGTGCATTCTGGCATCATCAGCATATCATACAAGATCCAGGGCTCTCCACCTTCTCCTCCTCCTAGTCCACCTAAAGGCAAAGGCAAGGGCAAGATGGAAGACTTGAATAACATCAGAAAGGAAAACACAACACCAGTTGAACATACAGAAGCTTCTAACAGTCGGGGTACTCAGTCCAGAATGATGTTGTGACGCAACTTGAAAAAAGGATACTGAAACATCAAGGGGAACTTAAACATGTTCGGAACCTAGCGAACGTGTCCTTCTCACTTAGTGTTCCGGATGTCAGCAACCCAAACACTCAAAACCCCGCACCACCTCAGAATACCCCCAACAAATCCTGCAACTCACCACTATACAACTCCACCACAAAACCAAACCATCCCACCACAATACCAACAAAACACCTGCCACACTCCCCGAAAAACCCCACCAATCGTTTCTGAACCACAAAACTCCACCAACGATCACCTCTATGCTCATGCACCAGGCCACCAGAATAACCCCATATACATGGAGACTCTACCTCACTCCACTCAACCCATCTCTTACACACTGGAATCCAGTAAGAAGGATATGCTTATCAGGAACTTGGCAGAAGAACTCAAGAAATTGACTAGCCGAGTTCAAGACGTGGAAGGAGGTAAGGGGATCGAAGGATTGAATTATGAAGATCTCTACATACAGCCTGATGTAGAACTACTGGAGGGTTACAAACCTCCCAAGTTCGAGATGTTAGACGGTACTGGTGATCCCAGGGTCCATCTGAGGACCTATTGTGACAAACTGGTCGGAGTTGGAAGAGACGAAAAGATCCAGATGAAATTGTTCATGAGGAGCCTCACAGGGGATGCCTTGTCTTTGTACACCATCCAGGACCCCAAGAAGTGGCCTAATTGGGTGAGTATGGCCTCGGATTTCATGGACCAATTCAGGTTCAACACGAAAAATGCACCGGACATATTTTACATCCAGAATCTCAAGAAGAAACCCACTGAAACCTTTCACGAGTATGCCACTCATTGAAGGTCAGAAGCGGCCAAGGTTAGGCCGGTAAGAACAGATGAACAAATTCTTCGTCAGGGCATAGGACCCGCAATATTATGAGAGACTGATGGTAATTATAAATCGCAAATTTTTCGACATCATCAAGCTTGGGGAAAGAATTGAAGAAGGTATCAGGAGCGGAATGGTCACTAATTTTGAGGCACTGCAAGCAATCAACAGAGCACTGCAGTCCGGTGGCAAATCCAACAAGAAAGACGTAGGAGCGGTAATGGTTGCACAGGGGCCCAAATCTCCACTGACATATCGAACCTCTCCACTTGCATACCAAGCACCCCCACCCACATATCAGCCATCACCTCCATCCATATCAGCCATCACCTCCACCCACATATCAACCTACTTCTCTCAGATATTCCCAACCAGCCACTGCCTATCACACATATAACTCCCAACCGTCTCACTTTCAGTCATCTCCAGCTCACCAAAATTTCCCAAGACCTCGACCCAACTTTGACCA
Source organism: Nicotiana paniculata (assembly GCA_005239505.1). Lineage (NCBI taxonomy): Eukaryota > Viridiplantae > Streptophyta > Magnoliopsida > Solanales > Solanaceae > Nicotiana > Nicotiana paniculata. The sequence goes on from ML360812.1 coordinate 95,126, forward strand.
CCGGCCATCCAAACAATATACCGCCATTACCGAACCCATTAACCAGCTGTATGAAAGGTTGAAAGTTTCTGGTTACATTATCCCTATCCCTGCAGTGACCACAGAGAATCCATCCCAATGGGTCAATCCGATCAAAACCTGTGCATACCATTCCGGCATAAAAGGACATACCATCGATGAATGCCGCTCGTTGAAGGAGAAGATCCAGGCTCTGATCGACAACAAAATCATTCAAGCTAAGGAAGCTTCTCCTAATGTTCGCAATAACCCCCTCCCCGATCACAGACGTGGAGGCATCAATATGATAGAAATAGATGAAGAATGGGACCCATAGTGTCACGCCCCAAAACCGAGGGACGAGACCGGCACCTAACCGGATGATCCCGGTCAAGCGAACTTGGATTGCCTTTCCTGCTCAACGCTTTGCCCCGTGTTTACAATATACATTATTCCACATGAATTAGCAGTTTAGAGTTTAAGCAGGAATTTACCATTTGAGTTCATTTCATCCTTTATCCTTTCAACATTTGGTAATCACAAAACATATAATAATTTCTGATTCGGACCACGATTACTAGTAAACACAATTACTGACCAAAATACATATATGTACAACCCACATCATGTCTACGGAGCCTCTAAGAGTACTAAGAGTTCGCACAATACTTGCCGGCAACAAGGCCCCGGCTATACCTTAGAAGACATAACATATACAAAAGAGATGATATAGACTACAAATGGCCCCGAGAGGAAATGGGGCTCACCGGATCTGCTGAAGGAACAGAAGGGAGGCACCACTATCGGCGGTCTGAGCTACCTACTGTGGAACCACCTACATCCATATAAAAGATGTAGTGCCCCCGGCAAAAGGGACGTTAGTACCTTTGAATAGTACTAGTATGTATGAACAAAGTTTATTCTAAGTAAAATCAAACAGTACCCAATTGGAAGACAGTCAGGGTAACCACACAAGTACCACACAGATATACAGAAAATCACAAATGAAGATTCCACAATTACTAATTTCAATTGTTCATCTGTTGCGGCGCGCAACCCGATCCCACCGTACATTTACATTTCACCCTTATTACCTCTCTACCCTTATTACTTCGTGCTACGGCGCGCAACCCGATCCCACCGTACATTCACATTTCACCCTTATTACCTCTCCACCCTTATTACTTCGTGTTGCAGCTCACAACCCGATCCCACCGTACAATAATATTTGATAGCAACAATAACCAACAATTATATCACAGGGATTTATCATCAAGAACATAAGTTCATATCAACCAATAACTATATGAAGTCAAGGCACAATAATCCTTACCAAACAGTAATTCATATATGGTGTTGCCATCATTATTTAACTCAACTAAATCAATCCACAGTTTCTTTTCATCCTTTGCCACACTCAGCCCTTAGCAATTAGATAACTTCCCACATTAGGGTACATTAACATTATTTCATTTAGTAGCACATAGTGACATATTGACATATTCGAACATTTAACAAACCTTACACATGATAGGATAAGCACAAAGAATCACCCTTCACAATCGCAATTAGCATGGTAATCGACTAAGAAATTCAGAGAACAAAATCTTACACCTCAACACAGCAGGACAATCAATTCACATATACTCAAGCAAGAATTTCATACTTAGTGCTTGGACACCAACAAGATGACTCTACAAAGATTAAAGTTAGCCATACATACCTTGAATCGGAATTCCCCTTTAATAGTTTTATCACAATCACCGGACCGTCAATCTATTCCACAATGTGACATATTTCACTTACAATTAGGAACCATAAAATAACTCAAACTCATTTAGGCATTTTATCGAACGCTATGTGACCCCTTAGATTACTAACCCCCTTTTTGTGAATAATTACCCAAACTCGTTTCCCTTTACTATATTAGGGAGTTTAACTTACATGCATGCAAGGTATCGGATTTTATCTCCAAGAATCAATTTATGTGTTTTACCCTTTTTAGCCAAAACTTAAGAATTAAAAGGAAATGGGGGTGGGGACTCACCTCTTAGAGTGAAGAAGATGACAATTACTCAATAACTTTCGGGCCCGAGGGATGGTGAAGAATCAATTTTGGGTGAAGATGGAACCTTCTCTCTCAAGAACTCTCTCTTCCCTCTCTCTATTTCGTTCAGAAAATCCTTAAAATGGAAGGGGGTAAGTGTTTTGATGAACTGGGGGTCGGGGTATAAAAACTAGAATTTTAGAAGTCCCGAAGCGGGAATGTGGTCAGGAATGCGATTGCATTCCTGTCGCATAAATGGCCCTCAAATGGGCCAAAAAAAAGAAACCGGACTGCCCAGGTATGCGACCATTATGCGGTCCACATACCTGTTATGCGATCGCATAGTGCGTCGCATAACCTCCTCCGCAAAAATGGAGGTGCAAGAATGAGACAGTTATGCGGTCCGAATTCCCAAAATGTGATCGCATCTTGGGCCGCGTAGTTGTCCTCAAATTGGACAGCAGACTGTCCATGTATGCGACCACTATGCGATCCGCATACCTGTTATGCGATCGCATAGTGCGTCGCATAACAGCACAACTCTGGAAAATTTTATCTTTTAAGTCCCGAGGTACTTTTTACTCAATAAGGGTCCGTTTTAAGAATTTCTACAGTTATAACAACACAGGGACCTATTTGGGCATTATTTTTTAGCCATGAAATTTTACGGGTCTTTGCATTCTCCCCCACTTAAAATCATTCGTCCTCGAATGAGGATCGGGGAATCACTAGAGTAGGAAAAACACAAAATAAACCAACCCCCAAATTTTCAGTAACTCCGATAATTTCTGGAAATTTCGCCAGAGTTTCCTTTGAATATAGGCCTATCCACCTGTCAGAGAGCCCCCGAAATACATGTTTAACCAATTTTACGCATTACCAGCCACTCCATCAACTCGCATATAATTAGGTTACCTCAACAAGTCGCATGCAATTCAATTACTTCAACATGCTATAACTATTTCAATTAACACCACAAACTTGCATATCATTCAACTATCACATGAATTGCACATAATTTATCTTACTTCAAGGAGTTGAACATTACCCAAATAATTACAACATACACAAATATGGCACAGCTTGAGAAGTTACAATAGTAGGGCAATTAGGGGGGAATATGGGGTGCTTTTGCACAAAATTTGACACAATATATAATTGCTTAGGAAAGACAATTCTCAAACCATTACCGGACTTATTCAAACAAATGGGGATATTTCTCTTTCATTTTCCGCTTCCCATGTGACTTCTTCGACTTGTTGACTCCGCCATAATACCTTAACCGAAGCGACCTCTTTGTTCCTCAACCTACGAACTTGCCTATCAAGAATAGCAACCGGAACCTCTTCATATGACAACTTTTCATTAATTTCAATGGTCTCAACCGGCACGATGACAGATGGATCTCCAACTACCTTCTTCAGCATAGACACATGAAACACCGGGTGCACTAATGACTTCTCAGGGGGCTATTCCAGCCTATAAGCCACCTACCCTATCTTTTGAGAAATCCTATATGGCCCGACATACCTTGGGCTCAATTTCCCTTTCTTCCCGAACCGCATTACTCCCTTCATGGGAGATATCTTCAAGAACACCCAATCATCTGCTTGAAACTCCAAATCCCTACGACGAACGTCCGCATAGGATTTCAGGTGACTCTCAGCAGTTTTCATCCTCTCCTGAATGACTCTAACCTTTTCCATAGCCTGCTGCATGAGATCCGGCCCTAGCAATTCTGCTTCACCAACTTTGAACCATCCAATCGGAGACCTACACCTTCTTCCGTACAATGCCTCAAATGGGGCCATCTGAATACTAGCGTGGAAGATGTTATTGTAAGAAAACTCTATAAGTAGCAAGTGATCATCCCATCTACCCTTGAAATCTAAAACGCAAGCTGGTAACATATCTTCAAGCGTTTGAATAGTACGCTCCAATTGACCGTCCGTCTGCGGGTGGAAAGCTGTGCTGAGATTTACCTGAGTACCCAAACCTTGCTGAAATTTCCTCCAAAAGTTAGCTGTGAACTGTGCCCCTCGATCCGAGATAATAGATATAGGAGTACCATGAAGCCTAACTATTTGTTTGATATATAACTGAGCGTACTGTTCTGCAGTATCGGTGGACTTAACTGGCAAGAAGTGAGCTGATTTCGTGAGTCGATCCACTATCACCCAAATTGAGTCGAACTTGCATTGAGTGCAAGGTAACCCCACCACAAAGTCCATATTGATCATTTCACATTTCCACGTCGGTATTTCTATAAGTTGTGCCAACCCACCGGGCCTCTGATGCTCGACCTTCACTTGCTGACAATTTGGACACCTAGTCAGAAAGTCCGCCACACCCCTCTTCATACCATTCCACCAATAAATCTCCTTGAGATCGTGATACATTTTCGTAGAACCTGGGTGTACGGTATACCTGGAATTGTGAGCCTCTGCCATAACTCTCTCCTGAAGATCATCCACATCTGGAACACATAGCCTCCCTTGGCACCGCAAAACACCTTCATCATTGCCGAGTGAAAATGTTGTAGTCTTGTGATTCAGAATTGATTCTCTCAACTGTGCCAAAGTTGGATCCCTGAATTGCTTTCCCTTGACTTCCGCTACAAGCGAAGACTCCTCTCCATTATGCACCACGACATTCCCTTCATCTGAGGCCGAAAGACATACCCCCAGACTGGCCAACTGATAAACCTCTCGAGCCAAAGGCCTCTGACCTGCTTCCAAATGAGCCAAGCTACCCATGTATTTCCGACTAAGAGCGTCGGCTACCACATTCGCCTTTCCTGGATGGTACACATATTCATATCATAATCCTTGAGCAATTCTAACCACCTCCGCTGCCTTAAGTTCAACTCCTTCTGTTTGAATAAATACTGAAGACACTTGTGGTCTGTGAACATGTCCACATGGACCCCATAAAGATAATGTCGCCAGATATTCAATGCAAACACAACCGCCGCGAGCTCCAAATCATGTGTCGGGTAATTCTTCTCGTGGTTCTTGAGTTTTCTTGAAGCATACACTATTACCTTACCACATTGCATCAACACACACCCCAAACCAACCCTTGAAGCATCATAATACACCACAAACCCTTCTAAACCTTCTGGCAAGGTCAACACTGGCGCCAAAGTCAATCTTGATTTTAATTCTTGAAAACTCTTTTCGCAAACATCGGACCACTGAAACTTAACCACTTTCTGCATCATCTTAGTCAATGGGGAGGCGAGGGTAGAGAATCCCTCCACGAACCTCCGATAATATCCAGCCAAACCCAAGAAACTACGAATCTCTGTTGGGGTTGTCGGTCTAGGCCAATCCTTTATTGTTGCAATGTTTTGGGGATCAACCTGAATCCCTTCCCTGGAAACAATGTGGCCCAAAAAGGTGATTTATTCTAGCAAAAATTCACGTTTTGAAAACTTTGCATACAACTGGTGCTGATGAAGAGTCTGCAGAACTTCCCTGACGTGAGTAGCATGATCTTCCTGACTTCGCGAATAAACAAGGATATAGTCAATGAAGACAATCATAAAGGAGTCAAGAAACGGTTTGAAAACCCGATTCATAAGATCCATAAAAGCTGCTAGGGGATGGTTATCCCAAAAGAAATTACCAGAAATTCGAAGTGCCCATAACGGGTCCTGAAGACGATCTTAGGAATATCCTGCTCCCTGATCTTCAACTGGTGATACCCGGACCGTAAATCAATCTTTGAGAAGAACCTAGCACCTTGCAACTGGTCGAACAAATCATCTATCCGGGGCAATGGATATTTATTTTTGATAGTGACCTTGTTGAGCTGCCGATAATCAATACACATCCGAAGCGATCCATCCTTCTTCCTGAAAAAAGAACTGGTGCGCCCCAAGGTGACACACTTGGTCGAATGAAACCCTTTTCCAATAGATCTTTCAATTATTCTTTCAACTCTCTCAGTTCCGCTGGTGCCATCCTGTAGGGTGGAATAGATATTGGCTGCGTATCTGGCAATACATCAATCCTAAATTCAATCTCTCTATCTGGTGGAACTCCAGAAAGCTCATGCGGAAATACTTCTAGATACTCATTCACAACCGGCACGGAGTCGGGAGTAGGCACCTCTGAAGTGGTGTCCGCAACCCGGACCAAATGGTAGATACACCCCTTCCTGATCATTTTTGAGGCCTTGAGGTAGGAAATAAACCTACCCCTCGGCACAACATCACTCCCCTTCCATTCAATAACTGGTTCGTTAGGAAACTCGAGCCTCATAATTCTTGTTCGGCAATCGATTTTAGCAAAAAACGAGTAGAGCCAATCCATTCCCATGATAACATCAAAGTCCACCATTCCTAGCTCAATAAGATCGGCCGTGGTATCCCGACCACACACCATGACAACACAATTCCTATAGACTCGCGCGGCTGTAATAGAATCACCAATCGGAGTCGACACAGAGAACAACTCATGAAGTTGTTCGGGTTCTATTCCAAAACATGAAGCAACAAAAGGAGTGACATAGGACAATGAAGACCCGGGATCAATAAGAGTATAAGCATCATGCATTTGGACTGTCAGAATATCTGTGACGACATCTAGGGAAGCCCCCGCACTCTGGCGACCACTCAAAGCATAGAACCGACTGGTTCCCTCTCGACCCCGTGCTCCACCCCTAGCTGCACCGCGCCCTGCTGGAGCTGGAGGGCGTGCTGAAGACATAGCGGTTGAAGAGCTGGATGGCTGAGCAGTACCCCTACCCGCGACCTGACTGGGTGCGCGACAGTCTAGCTGGATATGGCCTCTCTCTCTGCATCTATAGCACACAAAAATATCCAAGTAACAAGTCTCGGAATGAAACCTCCCACACTTAGGGCATGAGGCCCTCCGCTGCTGCTGGAACCTTCCACCTGAACGACCTGACTGATGGAACCACATGCTATCTGAACCTGATCCAAAGCGACCTCCCTGCTAATAACTGTGCCCTGATGACGGGGCACTGGCTGAGGACAGAGCATAGGAATGGGATGGCCCTGATGACCCTCTCCCGTTGGCTGATCTCCCACCTGCAACTGAACTCCCAGGTTTTCCCACTGACCGGGCCTTACTACCACTCTCTCTCTCCATCCTTATCTTTAACTTCCGAGCCTCTGTAGCCTGGGCGAATCCCACGATCTTCCCATAATTCATATCCGAATGCAAGGTAGCTGTAGCAGCTTCATTAACAACTAAGGGACCAAGGCCCTGAACAAACTGTCGAATTCTGGCCTCCATAGTTGGCATCATGTGGATGGCATATTTGGACAGGCGCACGAACTCCATGTGGTACTCCCACACACTCATGTTGCCCTGCTAAAGGACCTCAAACTCCACATCATGGGCTGCCATAGTCTCGGCAGGCAAGAAATGATCCATGAAGGCATCCACAAACTCCTTCCACCTCACCGGAAGGCTCCCCTCTCCACGGGAACTCTCCCAAAGATCGAACCACGAATATACTGCTCCCTTCAGACGATAGGAAGACAACTCAATCCCCTATATCTCAGTAGCCCTCATAACTTGGAGGGTCTTGCACATCCCATCAATGAACTCCTAAGGATCGGCCTTTGGGTCGGTGCCTGTGAACTCTGGAGGGGCTAACCGCAGAAACTGGTTGACCCTGGAACCTGAAGAATCCCCTTGCTCTCTAGAGGACGTAGGGGCAGCATGTGATCTTTGGGCCTGGGAGGCCACTAGCTGAGTCAACATCTGAATAGCTCCCTTGAGGTCCCCATCAGAAATACCGGGACCTGAAGCTGGGACTGAGGAAGGTTTAGGAACATCAGCGGGAGGGACTGTAGCACCCTCCGCCGGAGCAGGAATAGGAATAGGAATAGTCTGGCCTGGAGTGGAGGAGTCAGGCTGATTTGTGGCTGGGGAGTCATTCACACCTGCACCATCAGCTGGAGTATTTATGGAAACTCCTGGGGTGGCATTGGCCTCTAGGGCGAGTTGAGCTCTCTTCTTGGGCGCCATTTACTGAAAATTGGAACAATGCAAGAGTTAGAGATAGACAACCTCACCTTCCACCACATCGCACGATATAGAATAACAATAAAGGGAATTTTTCCTAAATGTCCATGCAACCCCCTAATTATAGATGTGGTCGACAACACACTGATAAGAAGGGCTTTACTAGACACCGCACCGAGAAATCCTAGGACACTTTTAAAACCTGAGGCTCTGATACCAAGTTTGTCACGCCACAAAACCGAGGGACGAGTCCAGCACCTAACCGGATGATCCCGGTCAAGCGGACATGGATTGCCTTTCCTACCCAACGCGTTGCCCCGTGTTTACAATATACATTAATCCACATGAATTAGCAGTTTAGAGTTTAAGCATGAATTTACCATTTGATTTCATTTCATCCTTTATCCTTTCAACATTTGGTAATCACAAAACATACAATAATTTTTTATTCGGACCACGATTACTAGTAATCACAATTACTGCCCAAACACACATATATGTACAACCCACATCATGTCTACGGAGCCTCTAAGAGTACTAAGAGTTCTCACAATACTTGCCGGAAATAAGGCCTCGGCTATACCTTAGAAGACATAATATATACAAAAGAGATGATATAGAATACACATGGCCCCGACAGGAAATGGGGCTCACCGGATCTGCTGAAGGAATGGAAGGGAGGCACCACTATCGGCGGTCTGAGCTACCTGCTGTGGAACCACCTACATCCATATAAAAGATGTAGCGCTCCCGGAAAAAGGGACGTTAGTACCTTTGAATAGTACTAGTATGTATGAACAAAGTTTAATCTAAGTAAAATCAAACAATACCCAATTGGAAGACAGTCAGGGTAACCACACAAGTACCACACAGATATACAGAAAATCACAAATGAAGATTCCACAGTTACTAATTTCAATTGTTCATCTGTTGCGGCGTGCAACCCGATCCCACCGTACATTCACATTTCACCCTTATTACCTATCCACCCTTATTACTTCGTGTTGCGGCGCAACCTGATCAATCATATTTGATAGCAACAATAACCAACAATTATATCATAGGAATTTTCATCATCAAGAACATAAGTTCATATCAACCAACAACTATATGAAGTCAAGGCACAATAATCCTTACCAAACAGTAATTCATATATGGTGTTGCCATCATTATTTAACTCAATTAAATCAATCCACAGTTTCTTTTCATCCTTTTCCACACTCGACCCTTAGCAATTAGATACCTTCCCACATTAGGGTACGTTAACATTCTTTCATTTAGTAGCACATACTTCCATATTGACATATTCGAACATTTAACGAACTTTACACATGATAGGATAAGCACAAAGAATCACCTTTCACAATCGCAATTAGCATGGTAATCGACTAAGAAATTCAGAGAACGAAATCTTACACCTCGACACAGCAGGACAATCAATTCATATATGCTCAAGCAAGAATTTCATACCGAGTGCTCGGATACCAACAAGATGACTCTACAAAGATTAAAGTTAGCCATACATACCTTGAATCAGAATTCCCCTTTAATATTTTTTTCACAAATCACCGGACCGTCTAGCACCGTCAATCTATTCCACAATGTGACATATTTCACTTACAATTAGGAACCATACACATAACTCGAACTCATTTAGGCATTTTATCGAACGCTATGTGACCCCTTATATTACTAACCCTTTTTTTGTGAATAATTACCCAAACTTGTTTCCTTTTACTAGATTAGGGAGTTTAACTTACATGCATGCAAGGTATCAAACTTTATCTCCAAGAATCAATTTATGTGTTCTACCCTTTTTAGCCAAAACCTGAGAATTAAAAGGAAATGGGGTGGGGACTCACCTCTTAGAGTGAAGAAGATGACAATTACTCAATAAATTTCGGGCCCGAGCGATGGTGAAGAATTAATTGTGGGTGAAGATGGAACCTTCTCTCTCAAGAACTCTCTCTTCCCTCTCTCTATTTTGTTCAGAAAATCCTTAAAATGGAAGGGGGTAAGTGTTTAATGAACTGGGGGTCGAGGTATAAAGATTAGAATTTTAAAAGTCCCGAAGCGGGAATGCGATCAGGAATGCAATCGCATTCTTGCTGTGCGGTCCGCATTCCTGTCGCATAAATGGCCCTCAAATGGGCCAAAAAATAAGAAACCGGACTGCCCAGGAATGCGACCACTATGCGATCTGCATACCTGTTATGTGATCACATAGTACGTCGTATAACCTCCTCCGCAAAAATGGAGGTGCAAGAATACGACAGCTATGCAGTCTGCATTCCCAAAATGCGATCGCTTCTTAGGCCGCATAGTTGTCCTCAAATTGGACAGCATACTGTCCATGTATATGACCACTATGCGGTCCGCATACCTGCTATGCGATCGCAAATCTCCCCAAGTGGGATTCGAACCTACGACCAATCGGTTAACAGCCGACCGTGACCATATTATGTTAACTGTTCGTATTTCGTTCATTCCATCGGTATGCTCCCAGGTACCTGTAATTGTGATCCATTATAGTGCGTCGCATAACAGCACAACTCTGGAAAATTTTATCTTTTAAGTCCCGAGGTACTTTTTACTCAATAAGGGTCCATTTTAAGAATTTCTACAGTTATAACAACACGGGGACCTATTTGGGCATTATTTTTTAGCCATGAAATTTTACGGGTCTTTACACAGAGGGGTCAATCGGATTGATCAAAGAAGGTGATGATCCCAAGAAACCGGTGGATACTCTCAATCCCATCATAGTGCAGATATAGCCATCAGGAGAGGCTGAGGTGACTACATCAGTCCCGTTTGAGTTTGAGGTATCACCGCCTAAAGATACGCCCGCACCATTTGAGGTTGAAATAGCACTACCTACAGTGACTCATGTCCAATTCGATGTAAAGTTAGCCACACCAATTACAGTGACAGTATTAACTACGCCGCCTTTCAACACTAATGTCGTGCCCTAGGATTACGTAGCTGAAGCTTGAAGGAAAAGAAAGGTCAAGGTAGAAGAAGCTGGTGTTGAACAGGGGATGACCAGGATTGGAAGGGTCTACATACCCGAAAACTTGGGAGAGTCCAGCAAATAGACTTCTAACAGGCCTCCCGTCATTGAGACAGGACCAAATGACCTCTGGAGGAAGGTACAAGCCAGGGAATACTCGGTCATAGATCATCTGATTAAGACTCCGGCCCAGATATCCATACTATCATTGCTACAGAATTCGGAAGCACATAGGAGTGCTCTGATGAAAGTGTTGAATGAAGCTTATGTACCTAACAACATCACAAGAAGAGAGATGGATAACATGGTGGGGAAGGTATTAGAAAGTCACAAGATTACTTTCCACGAGGATGAACTACCACCAGAAGGCTTGAGTCACAACATGGCACTGCACATTACCGTGCAATGTAAAGATTACTTCATTACCAGGGTTCTGATTGATGGAGGGTCCAGCCTTAACATTTGCCCATTGACAACACTAAAGAGGTTGTGCAAGGGACTGTACAAAATACGAGAAGGATCTATGAATGTAAAGGCTTTCGATGGGTCTCAAAGGTCCACCATTGGAGAAATCAGTTTCTGTTTGCAGATGGGGCCTATATGGTTTGAGGTTGAATTTTAGGTGTTAGATATATCCGCGTCCTATAATCAGTTACTAGGACGGCCATGGATACATGCCGCTGGGGCTGTGGCCTCAACTTTGCATCAGGCGGTAAAATTCGAATGGAATCATCAGGAAGTCATTATCCATGGGGATGGGAGCAACCCCATCTACAGCCGCCAGACTATCTCGGTAATTGAAGGTAGAAGAAGGATTAGTGGATAAACTTACCACCACATCAAACGAGTCAACGCAATAGACAAGGATAAGTGGTGGAGTAGTAAGATTGAAAGCATAATGAATTGGAGCGGATACGAACCTGTCAAGGGTCTCGGTAAGAATCTTCAAGGCATTTCCAAGCCAATACGGTTAAAGCGCCACGGCACTACCTTTGGCATGGGATACCAGTACACTTGGCAAGAGTACGATGATTGGACGCCACCATGGTGCGGTCCTTACTATCCATTGGAGAAGCCCATACCGCATCTGGAAAGACTTTCCAGCAAGCCGACGTCATAGGGGGACCAGAGGAGGAGGAAACATTAGCAGCCTTAAGGAACTTATTCTTGGAAGAGGAGGATATGGATTGTTGTGTCATCATTTAGGAGGAGGAGGAGGAGGAGGAGGAGGAGGAAGTCCCTACCATCCAAGCTGTGAGCAAGGGATCGTTCCTCAGAAACTGGACTGTCAGACCATCCAGGGCCCGACGAGTCCCGGGGTAGCAAGGCTGAACAACATTGTTTATTTTTGCTTTCCAAGAAAATGATTTATCTTTCTTGCATTCTGTTTTAAATAAAATTACCAATGTTCCGAAACGTTTGTTTAAATTACTAAAAATCGCTTTTATGTTTTAATGAATCGATATTTATTATTTTTTCTCTCATACTTTTAACTATACATCATTACTATTTCCTATCTTGATGAACCAATGACTGTGACATGCAATGAGACAACGCAATAAAAGTACAATGATTCAGAAGAAGATATCATACCCGAGGAAATCGTCAGAGAAGTAGAGGACTTTGAGAAAAAGCCTAAGTCCAATCTGGACGAGACCGAGGTAATCAACTTGGGAGATTCAGAGACTGTCAAAGAAACCCGCATCAGCATCCACCTGTCACCGCCAGAGAAAGAAGAGTATACACAATTCCTGAAGGAATATGAATACATATTTGCATGGTCGTACGATGATATGAACGGACTAAGTACATCTATCGTGGCTCAAAAATTGCCCACAAACCCGATGTGACCACATTCCACAGCCTACAGACCTCAGATGAACAGATCTGTAGAATCCGCCAACACGAATATCAAGAAAATACTAAGAAAATACTAAGAAAATCACAAACAGTGGCAAGAGAAACTGTCATTTGCCTTATTGGGGTACCGCACCACAATCCGCACATCAACCGGGGCAACTCCCTACTTGCTGGTTTATGGTACAAAAGGTGTTATTCCTACCGAATTAGAGATTCCTTCCTTGAGAATCATACAAGAAGCTGAGCTCAGCGATGTAGAGTGGATAAGGAACCGTTATGAGCAACTAGCCCTTATAGACGAAAAAGGATGAACTCAGTGTGTCACGGGAAACTCTATCAGAACAGAATGTCCAGATCCTTCAACAAAAAATTCAAGCCAAGACAGTTCACACCGGGGCAGCTGGTGTTGAAAAAGATCTTTCCGCATCAAGATGAAGCCAAAGGGAAATTCTCTCCTAATTGGCAAGGTCCTTACATGGTTCACAGAGTGCTGACAGGAGGAGCTCTCATACTTGCAAAAATGGACGGGGAAGTCTAGCCAAAACCGATCAACTCAGATGCAATTAAATGATACTATGTGTAACTCTTTATTCTTTCTCAAATGATGTAAATTGAACTACGCTCGACCTGATTCCCGTTTAAGAGGGGATACGTAGGCATCCCTGTGGGTTCGGTCACAATTCAATAAAAATTTTATCTTCCCCCACAATTGGAAACTGGGGCAGAATTTTGAGAAGGACCCTCAAAATTTCGAAGCAAGATCAGTCGATCGCAGCTTATACAACAGTCAGAGACATCAATCCATCTAATTGGGGCAGAATTTTGAGAAGGACCCTCAAAATTTCATAGCAAAAGAGGTTGCAATGCCTTGGATCTTGTCACGGTCGTCGGTTCATCTAAAATTCTTAAATTATATTTTTACTATGTCTTTACAGAACTATGCATGCTTTCTTGTAAGGTAACTCTGCTTAGCCAAACGCTACCCCGATGATGCAAACAGGACCATCAGACCATGCAAAGAAGGGCAAGCAAAGACAGCGGGAACACGAATCAACCTCCCCCATCTACAAAACTCATGATTTTTCTTTGGACGCAGGGACAAAGGATAGACATGCCGCAAAATCACAATCCTCACAACAATCGCGTTATCGAAATCTGCTACCAGCTAAGAAATTCTGCTACTATCTAATATTCATTCTACTTTCTGCATAAGGCTAAATGCTGCCTTCCCTTGCATACGGCTAATCTCTGCCTTCATCCTGCATGAGGTTAAGCTCTACCTCCCCCATTTGCATAAGGCTAATATCTGCCTTCCCTTTGTATAAGGCTAATCTCTGCCTTCCATTTGCATAAGGCTAATCTCTGCCTTCCCTTGCATAAGGCTAATATCTTCCTTCATTTGCATGGGACTAAGCCCTGTCCCGCATCTTGCATGAGACTAAGCTCTGTCTCCACCTTGCATAGGGTTAAGCTCTACCTTCGCATTCACATAAGGCTAATCTCTACCTTCATTTGCATGGGACTAATCCATGTCCCGCATTTTGCATGAGAGTAATCTCTGTCTCCACCTTGCATGAGGTTAAGCTCTACCTCCGCATTCGCATAAGGTTAATCTCTGCCTTCATTTGCATGGGACTAAGCCATGTCCCGTATCTTGCATGAGACTAAGCTCTGTCTCCATATTGCATGAGGTTAAGCCCTGCCTCCATTCGCATAAGGCTAATCTCTGCCTTCATTTGCATGGGACTAAGCCCTGTCCCGTATCTTGCATGAGACTAAACTTTGTCTCCCTCCTGCATGAGGCTAAGCCCTACCTCCATTTGCATAAGGCTAATCTCTGCCTTCATCTGCATGGGACGAAGCCTTGTCCCGCATCTTGCATGAGGTCAATCTTTGCCTTCATCTGCATAAGGCTAATCTCGGCCTTCATTTTCATAAGGCCAATCACTACCTTCACCTTGCATAAGGCTAATCTCTACCTTCATTTTCATGAGGCTAAGCTCTGCCTCCATCTGCATAAGGCTAATCTCTGCCTTCATTTGCATGGGACTAAGCCTTATCCCGCATCTTGCATGAGGTTAAGCTCTACCTCTGCATCCTGCATGAGGCTAAGCTCTGCCTCTATCTACATAAGGCTAATCTCTGCCTTCATCTGCATGAGACTAAGATCTGTCTCCATACCTGCACGAGGCTAAACTCAGCCTCCAATTTACATTCTTTCACCGAGACTAACCGTTGTCTCTCCGACATTATCCTTTGCTCTTCTTTCGGGCTAAGCTCTGCCCTCAGCTTCACAAGACTAAGACTTTTCTTGTTGACATCATATTATTGCATCTCATGGGCTGAAATATCACCAACCTGTCCAAGGGCGTCATAGTCTAAAGGCATCATCCTCATAGCCGGAAGACACCATGTCATGGCCTGAGGATCTCTCAAATTTGCATATCATTATTCAAAGGCTTCATAGTTCGGAGGCAGCATCTTCATGGACCGAGAACATCATTTCATGGCCTGCGAATCTCTCATTGAACAATTCATGGCCCAGGACGTCATGGTCTAAGGACGTCATCCTCAACTGTCCGAAGACAATTCTCATGGTCCGAAGGGAACCTACATCATGTTTAAATTTTCGCACAATATATGCTCGTAGTATCTCTATTTGCAGGTGATCCAGTATGCAACCGCTATCCCAGTAGGAGAAATCTCGCTCCAGTTCCTTCAGCTATCAAACCTGACTTCTCACCATACACCACTCTTTCACCTATCCCGAAATATTGCGTCCGTTCTTGTGATGACTTCATCGGTATATTTCGCTGATGAATCCAGAACTACACACTGCTTGATTCCTTTAAGACCAGGGATATGTAGGCAGCTCAGAAGCCAGAGTGCAGCCTGAATCTCTCGAACCGTCTCGCTCGGTCAAATTGGCCATCATATCTTTACCTGATAACTCTTTCATCGTTTTCGATTAAAGAGGCGCAACTGTTGATACCTAATTCTTCCCAAATTAATTTTAAAAATGCATATATGTCCTCAAAATCATGCATTAGCATCAAATGGTATTTTTTCATAATTTTTTACATTTTTATTAATTTTCTTAGTATTTTATTTTTAATAAATAATTATAAAATTGCATGACAAATGATTTCAAAAACCTGTCTTGATTTAATATTACTATTATGATCCTATTGAGTCCAAATCATTCCATAAATAGACAAATAGGCACCTTTTGGCTATAATTGCAATAACTTTGCAATTATAGCCCATGCATATAATTTTCGTGTTATTTTACCAGAAATCAGTCTTTTTTATTTTTAAATACTAAATAACCATTTAAAAACATTTCTATGCATGAAATTCATTTTTTTATAATTAGTAATTATTTTAACTAATTTATTTGGGGTATTTAACAAATAGCCATTATTTATTTCAATTTCAGCCTAATTAAATAACCCAAATACCCTTATGAATCAGCCCAATAAACCCAATCCCAAACCCCTTACCTAACCCGACCCACGTCTTATTGAATCCTGGTCGTTGAACATCTTTTATCAACTACGCAAATTACTCCTGCCATAATTAAGCCTAAAGACTTACCCCCCCCCCCCCCCCCCACCCCC
>ML360812.1:111694-121782 GCA_005239505.1 Nicotiana paniculata
CCGTCACTCACCTCCCCTCCTCTCAAATGCTCTCTAAACCCAACCCTAATTCCCCCATCGCCGTCACTCTCCACTGCCGTCCATGGTGGTTTCTCACCACCCTCAGACCTCCCACGGTCTCTCTTATGCTAGGTATTGTCGTCTCTAAGGTCCTCAAGGGACCAGGGTCAGTCCACTTATGACTTTGGTTCTTTCCTGCCTGTCTCAGTCTACTCTGGTTCGATTTCTAAGCCTATATCTTCATCTCTGTGTTATTTTGTAAAAACCCTAATTTCGTCCTTTGAACTTCTCATATCTGTACATATCTGAGATGGGTTGAACTTATTTTCACTTGTTTTTATGAAAATCTTCTAATTTTCGAGTGACTTGTCATTCTCCTAAACTAGGGTTTCCTGAAAATCCTCTTCTTCAAAATATTTTAACTTTAAGTGTTTAATCCCCTATTCTTATGTGTTTTGACTGATTTTGTTGAGTTTTGCCTTAACCCTAACTAGCTTATGCTAAAACCCCCAATTTTTGCCATTTTGTTTGGATTCTGAGCTTGTCCGTGTTACTGCTACATAACTTTGTTCTAAGCTTTGGTTCGCATGATTTCTTCTTCGTTTAATTTGAGCTTCTTGTGATTTTACCCTAATGTTCATTTATTAGGTTTCCTAGTTCGATTTCTCGACTGATTCTACGTGTCTATATTCAGTCTGTTTGTTTATTCATGGAAACCATATATTTTTCTCCTTAAGTCAATGTTACCTATGTGCTTATTTCTCGATTATTTCCCTATTTTTTTACACCTTTTAATTATTTCTTGCCTTATTTTGATTAACTGTGATACTTGTTGATTCTTACTAATTGCTTCCTTAATTAAACTCTTGTTTATTTACCCCTAATTGCCTACTCTGTACCTAGTCTAATTGATTTATTTCCTTAAATATATGTTCGACTCTCTATCATTGATTGATTACCCCTTGATTATGGGAGACTTTGCTGATTTTATGTATTACTGAATCTATAGATTTCCCTAATTGCTACATAATTAATTCTTTACCTTACTCTGTCTAGCTCTCAACTTCGATATATACTCTCCTCTATTCTCATTTCTAGACACGAACACTAGTTCAAAGAACTCTCTTACACTTAAAAGCTCTCTCTGTTCTTCCTTATTACTTGCATCTTTCAGTGCTCTAGCCGGCTGTAAGCCAAGGCTAGCTATTGCACAACTTCTGCTCTATACTCTGTGTTTTCTCTCCCTAACTGGTATGTCCTAATTCAATTTCAAAGTCCAAACTCTATGTGTTCTATTACTACTTTAGTTCATTGATTTCCAATCTTGTTCCTGCTTACTATCTTGTTGTTCGATATGCAACTAGTATGTCTAAACTACATTGCCTAATTGTTGTTTCACCTAAGCATGGCTGAATCCTATTCTGATTAATATGTGATTAGTATGTCTAATTCCGCCTACTGCTTTATCCACATGTGTCAATCTGCTTGTTATGTATGTCAGCATGTTTGAATTAGGAACACCTGTGATGCTTTCCTAGTCTGTTCATTTATGTTCTTGCTTGATCTACTTTGCTAAGTTGTCTAACATTACAAAGTAACTCTGGCTATGTGTTCTAACTTGTCCAGTGTTAATATGTCTTTCTACATGGCTGTGTTATGCCTCTACCACCTATTTTCTATCAACTTGTTAATCCTATAAAGTTCCTGGAAAGCTTCTGTGCACCCTGTTGTTATATGCTTCACTATACACACTGATGTGTTTTATGTGTTCCCAATTCCCATAACCCTTGTGTGAAAGATTGTTGTTTGAGTGATGTTGGATCTTGTTTGTTCTACAACCAACTAGGCTATTTTGTTGATTTTCAAAAGTATTTTCATATTGTCTCCAGCTATTTTAATATTAAATCAATCCTTATTTTCAGAAAACTTCTTTGTCTATTGAATCATTTCAGTACTGTTTTCTTGTCAAAACCTTTTCAAAACTATGTCAAGCACTCTCACTTACTCCTAAGTCCATAGGTTATGCCCCTCCAGTGTGTGTACTTCCTTGGGATCCTCTTGAGATTCCTCTGAACTCTGGCACACACTGGGGTTGGCCCTTCCACACTGCACTTACTCAATCCCTGTCTAGGTGTGAGCACTGCCCTAGATCCTTGAGGTCCTTAGGGAACTCTTACATACCTGGACATTAAATTGTCTATGAAATCCTTGGCATTTGAGACTATCGAAGGCCTGGACTTATCAGATGTGCTTTGGGCCTACTGCAGGATCCCTATAGTTAGTCTTACTTTTCGTTTATGTAATTCATTCAGCCATTGGTCTGTAATAATTAATTGTAAATAGATATTGGGGTGACTAATGAAAAGGGAGGGTAGTGTATGGTACTGTGGGTACAACTGAGTAGAAACCATGTTTCTAGGCTTTATATTCTGTAAATCTGCATTAGAAGCCATGTCCTAGGACTAATGTGTTCATTTGCATCCAGATCATGCTAAACCTGCATTAGATAACTTGTTCTTAGGGCTTCACGTTTATTACTTCAGTATACTTTACATTACTATTCCATGCTTTAATTTGGCACAAGTGTTTTCACTTAGAAACCCTGCTATTAGGCTAATAGCCTTGTCTTAATAAAATTGTCATTCCTGTATGCACTTAGATATCATGTTCTAGGAACTCTGTTTGCATTTGTATGAACACGTCTATTTCGATTAAAATGAGTAACTGACCCTGAAAAGGCGTAAATACAGTCTCACATATAGATGTATGTTTTCTGAACATAACTGGTATAAATCCCCCTTTTTTTTTAAAATATGTGTCACCTAGAACATCATGTTTGTAGGTTAAACAACTTTTAAACTGTTTAACAATTCTATTAATTGTGACTGCGTACAATCCCACGCCTGGGCAAGCCTTAGGTAATTAATCTCTATATAAACTGGAAACTGCGTTTTGATTGTGTTAAATTATTTGAGTCTTACAGGATTAAAATCAGTAGGCATACTGATAAGGACCCTACCATTGAGTTTGTGAAATAGTGTTGCATATTATGTATATTAATGTTCACCTAGACATCCTGTCCTAGGACTCCTTCTAAAAACTTCCAGTATTTGTGTTTGAGACGTGTTGTTTATTTGCTATATATGTGTGGAGGTAAACATGAGCCTTTTAATTGCTTTCTTTCACTTACTTGCTGGTCTTACCTGTTATTTGCTTGTCGCCTAGATTTTTTCTTTAGGGTTTGTCTAGAACTGCCCAGATTTAGAGGTCCTAAAAATCCTCTGGGACCCCAAGGAAGGGACGGGTAACAACACGCTTAGAGCTCGCTAAATAAAATTCGCTTAATAACCACTAAGGGGTGGGGTAATGGGTAGAGAAGGATATGATGACCCGTGCGCTAATGAAACGTGTAGCCCCTCATCGAGGAGTGATTACCGGGCATTTCATGGATATGATCCTATAGGATAAATAACTTAGGAACCCTTTCAACCATTTACAGATGTGTGCTTAGACTGCTAATCTGTTAAAGCCTTTATCCTTTTACATATGTGTGCTTAGACTGTGTATTTGCTACTTGACTAATTCACAAATTAAGTTTGGCCCGAACCCACAGTTGTGGACTTCGAGGGGTGACTAACACCTTCCCCTTGAAGTAACTTCAAGCCCTTACCCAATCTCTGGTTATACAATTAGTGTTATAAATGACCCGTAATAGGTTCCCTAATGCACCTTAATTCGTTAGGTGGTGACTCTTCAAATTCCTTACATCCCTTTTCTCAAAAGGAAATGAGTTGTCCCAATAATCTCAGAAACCTTGACTAATCTGAAAGGAGAGGAAAAAGGGGGCACGACAGATAGCGGTACACCCTCTTCCCAGCTGACTTGGTGAGTCCCACCTCATTCAGGGGTCGTATATCTTTTGTCCTTATGTGTTATGTTTTGAGGTATAGCCGGGTCTTGTTGCCGACACTATCATTGTACTCTTTTGTATTTATTATAGGCTCCTTAGACATTGTGTGGGTGGTATATCGGTTTTGGGAAAGTCAAACTATTAATTTTGGTAACTGCATCACACGTTCCACATAAAACTATGAAAGTGTATGTATTCCGAAACTTATATATGATGAAACTGCTGCCAATGAATTGGTGTTGTTGTTCACATGAATCTCCTCACTGTCTAATTAATGAAATAGATATTCTCTTTATTCATGAGTGAGTCTAGGTAGAAGGTATTGTACAGGCTTTCTCGGACGAGTTATCTCGGTTGAGCACCGGTCGCGCTCCCCGAGATCGGGGCGTGGCACTTGATTTATCAATAATTCAGCAAAAGCTCTTTCGATTACTTAAAAGAATCATTGAATTAAACCAAACAAAATAATACAATGATAATCACAGAAATATTCCTTTTTTCGATTAAATAAACTGGTAATAAAGTTGCAATCAATTTAAATCTCCATAAACTAATTCATGCAAAGAACTAGAGTTAAAATCTACAAATATCAATCAAAACACTATATCTATCAAACCTTAAGGTAAACTACTCCATAATCATGGAGAAATTCATCACAAAAAAAGTTGAAGAATAAGAAAATATGAATTCAACCCAAACTCGGGTGTTGAGTTGAGGAAAGAATGATGAATCCTTGTGCTTTGAGTCTCAAATGCTCTTCCAATCTTCCATCGGTCAAAAGTCCTCTAAAAAGCGTGTTTCTAGTATATTTATACCAAGTCGAAACGTTCCTGGACCAAACTTCCCTCCTTGAGCCAAAGTGGAAAAACTTGTAAACTTTTTACACTTCATGCGTCCACAGTGCTAAGGCACGCTGCATCGCATTAGTGTATTTTGCTCAGTTATAAACTCTGTGAACTTAGCTTGTCTGACAAACTTTTGTACTAATGCACCGGCAGCGTCACACTATGCCACGCGCCCTACATCGCATTAGTGTATTTTTCTGTCAGACCCAAAAACTCCAAGTATCTGAACTTCTCAAACTTCTGACAAACTTTTGTACTAATGCGACGCTTAATGCCACGTCTTATGCGACACACTAGTAAATTTTGCTCAGCCCATGCGTCTTCTTCCAACTTTTGTATGCAATGCCGGTCCATGATGTTGATACCCAATTTTTTCCTCAAATTATTTTAAAATTGCATTGGTATTTTTTCCATATTTTTTATCAATTTATTTCTATTTTATTCAGTACTTTTATATCCAATAATTACTCATAAATTGCATTACAAATAATTTTGAAATATTTCTTATCTCAATATATCATTTTTAATCCTATTAGGATTTAATTATTTCACAAATTAGCCAATTTGGCATTATGGCTCTAATTACAACAGCTTTGCAATTATAGCCTAATTATACATTTTTATGCTATTTCATTTCAAAAATTAGTCATTTTATATTTTTAATACTAGTTAATTACCTTAATTTCACCTATTTAGCCTTAATTTTATTTTTATGTAATCATTAGCTATTTTTATTAATTATTTACCTATTTAATTGGGTATTTAACGAGTAGCCATTTTTTATTTAAAATATAGCCTAAATTCAATCTGGTCCTAACCCATTTAATTTAGCCCAATACCCAGGCCCAATCTCTAAGCCTACCCGACCCAATCCTGTGTGTAATCTGGACCGTTGATCAAATTAGATCAACGGCCCAGACTCACTCTTACCTTAATTAGTCCTAGACGACTACCCCCCGTCCCATCATTCACTCCCCGTTCAAACATCTCTCTACCTCTCTCTCTCTCTCTCTCAATCTCTGGTTCTCTCTAGAACCTTATGGTCTCCCTCCTCTTCGATGGACTCTATCCATCCTCTCCGGCCACCTCCCTCGCCGGAAGCTATGTCCTTTCACCCTCTCCTGGCCTCCGCTTCACCCCCACGCCGGTTTGATGCTACCCTGAGGTCCTCGGGTGAACTAGAGGCGGTTCACTCACCTCCATGATCTCATGTTATTTTTCCGTCCACCCATGGCCGTTCGAGTAAGATCTTTACACCTTCCGGTTAAAACCGGTAAGACTTTGAGTTTTCTTCTTCCTCTTTGGGTTTTCTCTAGAAACCCTAACTTTAAAACCCTCCGATCTTTCTAGATCTGTAACAGATCTATGGATATTTTGATCACATGTTTTCTTCAAAAAATCTCCTATTTTAAGAACAATTTCTTCATCTTAAAAACTAGGGTTTCTTAACCTCTTTCAAAATGCTTTCTCTTCTGATTTTTAGTACTAATCTATGATTCTCAGTATGTTCTAAACGTTTGTTTAAGTCTTCTCCTTTACCCGAGTTATTCTATTGAAAACCCCAACTTTTAGGGTTCTGAGTTCGTCTTGGGTACTATGTTTAATTAATCTGTATATTTCGCATGAACATTCTATGATTCTGTGATTCTACTTTATGTTTGCTTGTTAGGGTTTTTGGGTTCGATCACTTCTGCCTATATCATGTCTATGTTGTGATTCAGACCGTGCTCTATATGAAACCCTAACTCTTATGTGATACTAGTCTTCTTATGTTTTTGGTTTGTGTCTATTACATACTTATTCCCATAATGCTGTGATAAATCAATGTTATCTTTGCTATTTGTGAATTCCTAAATTTCTATGATTAAATACTTCATTGATCTTGCATGATATTCTCTACTGGTTCTCGAGTATTTTCCCTAATTATGATGGTGATTTCCTGTCTCTCCTTGCCTGTAGCATAATTATCCCGCTCACATGTGATATTCTCCTTTGATTGGTACTGACTTCCTATAATTAGGACCTCAATCGAGGGTTCCCTCAATGATTTCCTGAGTTTAAGTTATTGCTTACCTTATTTCTATGAATGATTTTTTATGTCAAATTAGTATACATGTTTTCCTTAAGTATAATTCTGAACTTGGCCTTACTTACGTATGATATACTTATATTATACCTAGGTTTCTTTCCTTATGTATTATAATCAGCTTTCAAGATTCCTTTCCTTATTTTTAAACCTGCTATTTACCATCTAAGTATGACTCCTTAATTAAAGGAAGTCCTTTTACCAATCTGATTCTAATTGATTGTTTACTCCCATAATTACTGCTGAAACTATTATTTTACCTTATTCTTCTGCATGTTTTAAACTATAAATACCTCTACTCTCTCCTTAGCATACATGAACTAATATGTTCAACTCTCTCTCACACAACTAAAAACTCTCTGCTCTCTCTCTTTTCTGTGCTAGTTACTACTATTCTAAGTTAGCCGGCTGCAAGCCAAGGCTAACTATTGTGCATCTCCTACTTCCTATTTGTGTTACTGCTTTCTTCACTTCACTGGTATGTTCTAATTCAGATTTCATTTCTCAAACCAACATGTTTCTACTACTGTTGCATTTCATTGTGTTTCTAATTTGCTTTTACTTATTATTTTGTTGTTCAACATGTAACTAGGATCATGAACTCCATTAACATGATAAGTTATACTCTATTTGTCATAACCAGCATGTCTTTATGTACTTGATACATGTTCTATGTGAATCTTCATGCCTATGTTTGGTACATTAGTTTGATTAGGNCTCTGATTGGGTACTGCCTACTACATGTTTGCCCTCACATGCTCTGTATTTGTCCATCAAATCCCATTACCCCTGCTTTGACACACAAAGGATGGCCATTCAACACTGCACTTACTCTATCTTGGCTATGAAATCTGGGTGTGAGCACTGCCCGGGATCCCTTGAGGTCCTTAGGGAAATCTGACACACCCGGATTATGAAAAGGCTGTGAAACATTACTTGGCATTAAGGACATGGAGATCTGGGCCTATTCTGTAGGCTCCCTATAGTTAACTTCTTATTTTTCTTCTATTTCAGTTGTGTAATTCATATCCCATTTTCTGTAATAATTAATTGAACAACTCTGGGGTCGGATAGTGAAAATGGGTGGGTGATATGCATGATGTAGTATAATTAAGGGTAGAGACCATGTTTCTAGGTTTATTTTCTCTATGCGCAATAGCAGCCATGTTTAGGTACAACATGCCATGCATTAGATATCATGCTACTTAGGCTCATATATACTGTTTTCTTTCAGCATGTCATTATTCATTGCCCTCACTTAGAGATCCTGCCTATAGGACAAATAATTAAGTAAATTGCTATTATGTGATTCTGCTCATACAAACGTGTCCTGAAGCTTCATTTAGAAGTCTTGTCCTAAAATAAATAATGGTAACAAAAACTGCAATCATGTCTCATCATGATATACACGTAGAGATCCTGATCTAGGTAAACAACCATTAAAAACTGTCACCTATGTTATTCCTGAAACTGTGCATAATGCGGTGATTCTATGTGCATTTAGAGATCCTGTTTTAGCAACTGCATATGCATCATTCTGCATTAGACATCATGTTATAGGATCGTACTCATTAACTACACTTAGTCTAAATAAAGATGTATAAAATAGTCCTCCTCTTCTAACAAACTGGTAATTAGTCTCTGAATATTTGCAACACTTAGAACTACATGCTATTAGGTATAACGACCTGAAATTGTCATCATAACTGCTACACGCCTAGGCAAGTCTTAGGTAATCAGCCATAAAGAAATAAAACCAGAGCTGTCCTTTGTGATTAGTGTTCAACTGTCAGCATGTTTAAAACCAGTAGGCAAGCCTGTTAAGACTTCCTCTCTGAGTTATGCAATAAATTTGTCTTTGTGTTATCACTTAGATACCATGATTAGGATCTGAATTTGGACCTTAACTGTGTATGAGTCATGTTGCTTATGTGTACTATGTGTGGAGGTATACTTGAGCCTTTTATTTGCTTTCCATGATCCCCTTAATTGAATTCCTATATGTTTTATTATGTGTCGCCTTAGTAATTTTTACCTTTAAAACCTGAGGGTCTGCCTAGCACCTCCCTTATATGATAGAAGTCCTATAAGAAGTCTTAAAAACTGCCACCTATGTTATTCCTGAAACTGTGCATAATGTTGTGATTCTATGTTCATTTAGAGATCTTGTGTTAGCAACTGCATATGCATCATTCTGCATTAGACATCATGTTATAGGATCGTACTCATTTAACTACACTTAGTCTAAATAAAGATGTATAAAATAGTCCTCCTGTTCTATGTCACGACCCAAAATCCCTAAGGTCATGATGGCGTCGGACATCATTGTCAGGCAAGCCAATCATTAATTAATTGAAATAATTTCCTGTTTTAACATTTATGAAAAATCATTTCCTTTCACTTTATTACGTATTAACTGAATAAAATCCGTTAAGAAAATACGATGGTTTAAATGTTCCATTTTAGCAAATATATCCGAAACACATCCCAGAACTCGGTGTCACAAGTACATGAGCAATTTTTAAGAATTTTACAATTTCTACAAAGCTTGTCCGAAATACAAGTGGACAAGGAAATTAAAATAATGTAATACAGTATGAGGGAGACTCTCTCAGCTGCGGATCGCCTCCGGATGATGCAGCTCGCCTAAGTCTCCAAATCCTCCACATCGCTATAAAAGTACCTGTGCAGTAAAAATGCACAGCAAGTGTAGCATGAGTACGAAAACAACGTGTACTCAGTAAGTCGCCCCCCTAACCTCACAGAGGTAGTGACGAGAGGTCAAATTAGATACTTGCTAAAGGTCAATTTAGTGTATTCAAGTGTGACACTAAGCATGATTATCATAGGCAATTTATTAAGTTCAGGAATAAATAATATCAACCCTTTCCAGATTTAACACTTTAAATCTTCGTCAACAATTAATCCACATGGGTGATTTGATCAAATAACAAATAATCAACCGGAAGGAACAACTTCTTCCAAAAATCTTTAATAACTTTAAATCTCTGTCATTTCAATTGACAACTTAAAAGTTCCAGGCCAGTAATCAGGCAAAATCACAGCAAATACGCAGTAAATATCATGTGCAAGCAATGCCGAGGGTTGAATGATGCGGACCAACAATAATAAGCTGTGCATTGACGAGGGTCGAACGTCTCGAACCTAGATGCATTTATCTGCCCTGTCACACCTCCTTTTTCCGACACAAGGTTGGATATGGGGGTTTTTCCAATTAAAGTGACAT
>ML360814.1:0-20519 GCA_005239505.1 Nicotiana paniculata
GGGAGGGAGTTTCTGGTTTAGTGGAGAATGGAAGGGGACGATTTTTTATGTGCTTATAGTGCCTTTTATTAAGGCGCTATACTATAGCGTCTTAATACAACGCGCTATACCTTCCCGTCTTTTCAACTTAAACTATAGTGCCCTTTAAAAGGGCATTATATATTTTTTTGTCACCATCTTTTTTCTTTACATATTTTTCGGTTCTTGGAGTCCAAAAGAACCACATTTTGATTTTGGACTCTAATTTTATTCGCATCTGGCTTTTCCTTCCATGATACTAGCTTTTGAACTAGATTGCTAACGAGCAAATGCCATGTGCTCTATCAATCTAGTCCCAGTCTTTCCAGCAAGCAAGCGAGTGAGACTAGAGAAACCCTGATTCACCTTTTTAAGTAATGTGACCCGCCGAAAATTAAGGTTTTCGTATCATATTGATAAAGGCCCCCGAGCGAAGGGTTCATTCAGTAAAAGAGACGACTTTTGTCTCCATGGAAGAAGAATAACCCCTCTCTTTGGTCACCTGGAGTAAAAAGGTCTAACTTGTAGAAGCAAAGTTTGAATTGTAGGAAAGACAATATTAATTGAAGATTGTTTATATGCCTAAACATTACAGGGAAACATTGCCCGCATGTGTACGGGTAAGAAAGATGTATACGGTTGAAACCGGGCTCGCCCGATTTTGAATGATTAGTTGAGACCAGGATGGTAAGCCAAGGGTCGGTCTCATGTTATATCAGATTGAGACGTGAAGATGCAGTATCAAGCTCGGGATTCGAAGGACCAATTGAGATCAAGACCAGCCAGGATCAAGACCAAACGAGATAGACATCGAGCGAGACCGAAGAAAACCTACTAACAATCGTCCTCTCTTGCCTATTTTTTGGGATTTCTTGAAGCATGATTGATGAGTTAGTGTTAATAAGATGAGTTGATTGTTAATAATTATGAGTAGTGACTTTGTTGGACTACTTTAGATTAGGTGAAAATGAATTCACGGTATTTTTTCTTGAAAAGATAAGTCATAGTTGGATCTGCTATTTGGTTAGCAAAAGTTCTGGTGTAATTTTATAAAAATCATAATTTGAAAGAAAGTAGCTTCCCAATCTATGAGGGTCTATTTTGTTTACCCATTATACTTTGAATCTGGTAGAAATTCATAAGTTTAGGTTGGAGTCGTTTGGTTAAAAATTAAATAGTGTTGCTAATATGCTATATAGAATTCATGGTTCATGATTAGTTCTTTATCTCATTGTATAAAGTTTCATTTTGNAAGTGTTGCTAATATGCTATATGGAATTCATGGTTCATGATTAGTTCTTTATTTCTTTATCTCATTGTATAAAGTTTCATTTTGGTGCACTGTAATCCTTATGTGAATCAGATAGATCATTGAGTTTCTTTTCTTGAATTCACGGCATCGATTAAGTTTAGGACAAGAGAATTGGGTCTACAATAATCTCAAATTACTTTTAGGAAAATAATATTCGTGAACATCGTAGTTTTCTTTAGGCGCGTTATAGTAAATCATTGTGGCTATGGGTACGGTTCCCGTGGCATGGTCATGATACGTAAATTTCCATTCGGGTGTGGATTTCATGTGATCTGATCATAACTTCGAACAATAACCATAATAAAAATCACGTGTTGTGATTGCGAGTGCATTTCATGTGTCGCGATTACAATGTGTCCAAAAATAAATAAGTGCACGTCTCGTGACTTGTTTTCAAGATAAATTCATACTTATCAAAAGCGGCTAAATTTCAAAGAGTTTAAATATTCAATAGGCTAAAATATATAAATAATCAGATAATTTAGGCCAAATATCAATATTTAAGCGACCGTGCTAGAACCACGGAATTCGGGAGTGCCTAACACCTTCTCCCGGGTTAGCAGAATTCCTTATCCGGATTTCTGGTTCACAGATATTTTAAACAGAGTCAAAATTTCCTCGGTTTGGGATTTCAATAAATAAATGGCGGTGTCCCAGAACACCGTAAATAATCTGGGTGGCGACTTTGAAATAATAATAAATCCCAAAATCGAATAATGTCATTTTAATTGGAAAAACTCCCTTGTTACCCTTCATTAATCCGGGGGATAGTGAAAAAGGAGGTGTGACAACGAGATCAATGATCGAAGAAGCCACGCTGAAATAAACTCCACAAGTTTGACTTGGGATTGGAGAAACAAGTAAATAGAATACTTATAGAACGGGAAACTTCCATCAGATCCGAATGAGTCGAGAGCTCTATGTACAAAGGCAGCACGATTCACTTTGTTCGAAGACGAAACGCTGTTTAGAAGGATGTTCGATGGACCATTAGAAATATGTTTGGGACCGGGAGATATCGACTGTGTCCTATGGGAAGTTCACGAAGGCACTTGAGAGAATCATTCTAGTGCCGAATCATTGGTCCACAAAGTAATCAGAGCAGGGTACTACTGGATTGATATGGAAAATGATGCAAAGGAGTTCGTTCGAAAGTGCGACACATGTCAAAGGTACGCACCAATGATTCACCAACCCAGAAGGCAACTCCATTCGGTCTTATACCCATGGCCGTTCATTAAATAGGGAATGGACATCGTCGGCCCTCTCCCATCGGCCCTAGGTAAAGATTAGTTTATTTTATTTATGACTGATTATTTTTCTAAGTGGGTTGAAGCACAGGCTTTTGAGAAAGTCAGATTAAAGGAAGTCATAGACTTCATTTGGGACCACATAATATGTCGGTTCGGGATGCCTGCCGAGATTGTATGTGATAATTGAAAGTAATTCATCGGCAACAAGGTGACTAAATTTCTCGAGGATCACAAAATCAAAAATATTTTATCGACACCTTATCATTCCAGCGGGAAAGGACAAGCCCAATCGACCAACAAAATCATTATTCAAAATCTTAAGAACAGATTGATCGACGCTAAAGGAAAGTGGAGAGAAATACTGCCCGAGGTTCTTTGGGCGTACCACACAACGTCAAAGTCTAGTACAAGACCAACTCTATTCTCGTTAGTCTATGGCGCTGAAGATATTATCGCGGTCGAGGTCGTAGAACCTAGCCTCAGGTTTCGATATTTAACAGAAGAATTGGATCATAAGGCCATGAATACAAGCCTAGAGTTGTTGGATGAACGACGCGAAGCTGCCCTCGTTCGATTGGCTTCACAAAAATAGCGGATTGAAAGGTACTACAATCGAAGAGCCAATCTTCGACATTTTACATCGGGGACTTGGTGCTAAGAAAGTTACCCTCAACACCCGAAATCCGAATGAAGGAAAACTAGGTCCGAACTGGGAAGGACCATATCAGGTACTTGAAATCACCGGAAAGGCATCCTACAAGCTCGGCACGATGAACGGCGAATAATTGCTGAGCAATTGGAACGTATCACTCCTAAACGATACTACTGCTAAGGTACGACCCTTCCATTTTCATTTATATTTTTAAATTAACTCTTGCAGGTGTTCAATCAGAAACAACGATGGATTCTTCAACATGAAGTTTTTAGGGCTGAAAGCACGCATTACACTCTTTTTCGCTTAGACTGGTTTTGACCCAAATGGGTTTTCCGGCGAGGTTTTTAATGAGGCAACCATTGATCGTGATAACTTATAACAATTCAATAGTATCCGAGGCTTCTTTACAGTCAACTTCGAATACTGGGGGGCACTACCCACGAATGTTAACTTTGTTGCGAGGAAATTAATTCATGGCAATAGGGTGTCGATAGGTAAATTTTGTTAAGGCCAAACGGTCAAATGAACCATGCCCGTATAGGTTGCTCGAGACCTGACACCAAATATGTACGCATGTATAATCATTTATAAATAGAAGTATTTTTCCTTGCCGATATCTCATGCCTAGAAAATTTTTCTACTTTTGCAATTTCATACTCTCGATCTATTGTGTAAATAGGCTTAAAGGCCAATCATAACTGGAGTTCGGATAACTACCCCCACGCTCGGAGACTGCCGTCCGAAAAATATATAAGATCAAATTATTAAAATGTTGAGACCATAAGACCTTAAAGGAAATCCTCTTTTTTATAGGCCACGACCACCTCACTCGGGGACTGACATTCGGGGAAGCCTGAAGTAAAACGGGAAAATGAGCCCACGAGGAAAATCCCGAACTAAAGAGGCTACAGATGAATTAACACGGTTCATAAACGTCCGAATTCCGTAACAAAATAGGCCTTCAAATTTTTTTCATAAACCGGTTTAAAAAGGCTACCTCAGCGAAATTCATAAAAGGCTTCGATCATATCAAGCCTCGAAAACTCTAATGAGTACAAAATTGTTCGAACTCTGAAAAAATTCCTTATTTCATGCTAAGACATTAAAAATTTTACAAATACAAAAAACCTAAGGGTCACCTTACTTCGAGTTCGAGCAAGCACTTACTCGATCGTAAAAACTATACTAGTTCGGTTTCGGTCGAATTGCCTAAACCTCGAAGCTTAGAATACAATTTCATAAGGCAGAAATGAAGCAAATGAACACAATTTCACTATGAAAAAAATTCTTGTATATGTCAAAACAATTTACAAGGGCAGCATAGCCCAATAAAGGTCCTTTACAAACGGCTCGAATGTGGCCCCAAAGAAAAGGTAAATGCAAAAGAAAAGAGCAAAAATACTAAGGCCTATGGAGCTTGGTCCTCGTCGGAAATGGCTTCCTCATCCTCAAGATCCTTTTCTTTCTCATCGGATTCATCCTCGGGGAAGGCCAATCTCCTAGCCTGGTGTTTTTCTGCTCGGACGTTATCAACCTCCGCCGCGATATTGAATTTGGGGCTTGAGCATCTTCTAGGGCCTCCCACTGAGATTGCCATTTTGCATGGTCGATCATGATCCTGGCTTTGGTTTGGATGGCCCCGATATCAGCTTTGAATTGGGCCACCTTTTCATCGGCCTGGATGCCGGCCATGATCGCTTCAGATTTGGCCTCATCGAGTTTGCCACTAGCCGAGTCTATCTGGGACTAGAGATCCCCGATCTTCTCAGTTTGCACCGAGTTCTTCTCTTTTTCAGCTCGAAGCTGAGTCTCGGCCGATTCCAACTGAGCCTGAAAGAAATTCTTCATAGCAGCCAAGATGTCCATGCTCCCTTTGAAGACATCGGCCTCGGCCCAAACGTTGTCCACTTGTTTGCTGAGCTAGTTGATTTGCTCGAGCCTTGTAGGATAGGCAGAATTGGATCGTTAGTTGTTATTTCTAACTCAGCATCACTATCGTGGAGAATTCGAAATACCTATTCGGCCATGTCAGTATGCTCCTCCCGAGCTGTGACCATATCGGCCTGGAGTCTTTCACTGAGAAGCCGATAGGTATTGTTCTTCTCAGCAAGGCCCCGGACTTCGGCCTTGTGCTCCTCTCAGACTCTCACAAAGTCTTCATGTGCAACACCGAAGCCTAAAAAAGAAAGAACAAAAAAGGAGTTAAGAATAAACTGCAAGTACAAAACGAGTACAAAATAGAGTTCGAAGGTTACCCGATTTAATGCGTGTTGAGTCTCATTGAACAGGCAAGTGGCTCCCACGAAATCCATCACTGTCTGGTCCTCTCAGGTCACCAGGCCCCTTAGATAACTGGAGACTCCGATCGAGGAGGAGAAAACCCGAGCATCTTCAGGGACGGTCAACACTAAACTCCGTTTGCGGTTGGGATCGACACTTGGAGCTGGAAACTGATCTACCAACTTCGAGCTTGATGGAGACCCGATTGTCCCCGTTGATGACACCTTCTTTGGCACCGATAGGTCACCAAAACTGGGGGTCTCTTCAAAAATGGTCGCCTCGATCCCATCAAAAAAGTTGTGGAGATCCACCCTTTGTCTATCCAACATGTTTGCTTCTTGAATCATAGTGTCGGAAATCTGGGGCGAATCCGAGATGTTGACCACACTGGGTTCGACCCCAGGAACTCCTTTTGAAGCTCTACTTCTCCCGTCTTTGATGGGGATGGGATGGCTTCTAGCTCAGAAACCTCGGTCGAAGCTCCTTCGTTGATTGCCTCCGATTCGGAGGACTTCCGTGCACGGCAACCCTCGGGCGAGTCACCATCCCGGTCTCCTCTTCTTCTTCTTGTTCTTCCTCTTCCGAATCATCCCTTAGTTGGAGAACTGACTCCACAGATAGGGAAATAAAATTTCACTTAGGCTTGCGCCGCTTCTTCGCCGGCCTCTTCTTTTTCGAGCCCAACGGACTCGGGGCCTTTTTTCTTGTTTTATCATTGACCGGATTCGAATCTGATGGTTGAGGGAGAATTTATTCATCGCTGGTAGGAGGTCTCATTGGGACATCTTTCCCGAGACCTGCAAAGAAAGGCAAGCAAATAGCTAAGAAAGGAAATTTTTTGAAGAGAAAAACAAATAGAAAGCGAAAGCTCACCGTGGTTACGAGCCTCTCATCGGCCATTAGAAAGCTCCATCCAAGCCCGTTTAGAGTAGGGCCTCCGAGACACCAGGTTCTCGACCCATCTTTTAGCTCCGGAACAGGGTCCGACATCGGGGCCACAACTGCAATAACAAATAAAGGTAAGCAACGATCGAAGGAAATAGGAATAGGAAAACGAGCACTCAAGGAAAATATACTTACGATTAAAATTCCACTTCTCTGGGAAGGGCATATCTTCAGCAGGGATCAAGTTCGATGTCCTTATTCGGACAAACCTTCCCATCCAACTCGGTCGCGGGTCTCGTCAAGGCTGGAGAACGGGGCTTTAGTGGCCTGACGCGAGAGCTTGATTAACCCTCGATAGATTCGGGAGCTGTATAAATGCATTAGATGATCGAGGGTATAGGAAAAACCCTCGATTTTGCTGGAGAAGAAATGGAGGAGGACGACGCTCCTCCAGAACGATGGGTGAATCTGGACCAAGGTAACATTGTACCTTTTACAGAAGGCCACTATTACGGGATCTAGGGGCTGAATGTAAAGGGGTAAGTGTAAGCACTTAAGTACCCCTCTACGTATGTGGTGATCGATTCCTCAGGGGAAGGAACGACCACGTCCTTGTTTACCCAGTTGCACTCCTCTTTAACCTTATCAATGAGTCCCTCGATGGTGCAGATATACCTTGACATCGGTTCACACCGGCCCGATACCGAAAGGGTCTTCTCTATTTTAAAGTCGGCAACCGTCAGGCACCCCATCGAAACATATTCCTCAAGGGGACTCCGCCACAGCTGCATCGCCGGCGGAATGCGATGAACACGGAGCCTCTTTTTGAGGCACAGTTTTAGATGTCTTTGCCATTTATGGAAGGTAGATAGTGAAGAAGTCGATTAGAATTCAGAAAATTGAGTATGAGAAATGAGAAGCAAGAGTTCTTTGAGAGCAAAAGCAGAGAAGTTAATGGTTGTAAAGGTTTGAATGAAGAAAGAATCGAAGTTTTATAGGTTGAAGGCGACGGTTCAGAGCCGCCTAGTGGCCGACCAATGCTTAACAGACATTTAATGACTTGGTTACTGAACCGAAGGGACGTTTTGTTGCTTACATCATGATCGAGTCAGCCAATGATGTCATCGATCAGAAAAATGAAGCTCGAAGATTTGTATCATTTCTCATCATCTTATTTCTGAGAAACAAGGGGACTATCTGTATACGATCAAAATCGGGCTAACCCGATTTTGTATGATTAGTCGAGACCAGGATGTTAGGCCGAGGATCGATCTCGTGTTATATCAGACAGAGACGTGAAGATGCGGTATCAACCTCGAGATTCGAAGGACCAATTGAGATCGAGACCAGCCAGGATCGAGACCAACCGGGATAGACATCGAGCGAGACCGAAGAAAGTCTACTAACGAAAAGCCGAGATATCCGTGACCGGACAAGGATCGTGGCGGAAATCTCGGTATAAATCAAATCAAGAACAATTATTTAGTCAATCATGAGATTTCCTTCTGTATTTTGAATTGTACCATAAGTGGAATTCCTCTACTATATAAAGGGGGTTCTAATCATTCGTAATCATCACATTCACACATAACAAAGCAATACAGTACATTTTCTCTCTTAAAGTCTCTTATTCTGCTGCTAAATTCATCTTTTTTCAATTATACATCAATTTGGTTCAAGGGCGATCAAACTCGAGGGCCAAGCTGCACTTTACATTAGTTTGCTTTAATTTCATAGTCAATTTCTAGCATTAATTCTCATATGTCAATTTGTGCCAAGTGAAATCACATATCCTTAAAACCACTTATAAATTTAATTATTGTCCAATTTTAAGGGTAAACAAAAGATCATTTAAATAAAAAAAAATAGAGTTATATTTGAACTATATGTATACACTGGGGATAACAGAACATATACTTCTTTTCGTCAAACCAATCAAACTTTAGAAAAAGGCAACAATAGCAAACATACTTCTTTAGCCACCACTATGAAAGCAAATAATTTAATTAACAAGAGATAAGAGGGCAGGCAAAAATAATAATAACCATAGTACCAAGTCATCATAATTTTTTTCTATAATAGAGTAACTCATAAAAGTATAATAACTTATCCTTCACGGAGTTACAATTATTGTTCTTTAGAATTATTGCAATAATATAATATTTTCCTTCTCCATAAAACTATGAGCATATCACAGGTATTCCCAAAAAGATTCTAGGGGAAAGCATTTCCATTAACGTTGTTTGTCTTCAAATGATAATCGATGATATCTGACCAGACCTCGATCTGCAAAAAAGACTTGAAATTCAATTATAGCTATATAACAATCAATTCTAAAATTCAATAAAGAAAAATGCTCTAATAAAGATTTACCCATTTCTCCATTTCGGTATTCTCCTTGCGCATTTTTGCTAGCAAATTTTTTTTTTCTATGATTTCTTCATATAACATGGGACTACAATGAGGGCAAACTACATAATTGAGCCTTTCACGTAGTAGCTCATTTTGATAGAAGATTTGTGCATTATGAAGACGAAATGTACCATTGGCTCTCCTATAGCTAATTAAAAAAACAAAAAAAAAAAAAGGAAAAAGATTGTGAGCCCTATAAATTTTTAGGATAAATAGCACAAATGAAGGAAAATGAAAGAAGAAATATAAAGAAAGTGAAAACTTACTCTTTAAGTCCGTACTTTGGCTTAGGACCTTGACTCCCAGATGCCATTGATTAAGAGTTAAAGTTGATCTAATAATGAGATTTTGATCGAAAAACTTGATTTTGACGAAACAAGACTTAGGATATTTATACTACTTATTAGTGTTAATGACTTACTAATTCTTTTGATAATAAAGATATGCATATTATTGTTGTAACCAAAAGATTCCAAGAAAAAGAAAATGGTACAAATGAAAGTATGGTAAGAACATTATTTCTTATGCTTTATGTCATGAGTTTAAATTATGTCAACATACAATCATCATGACAATTCTAGGAATTTAATCAGACTGGTCTTCAAATGAATAGTATAGATAATGGATTTATGATTACTTTCCAAATGGGAGTAACTAAATATTATTAATGTCTAATTTTAATTTCTCATTTAAACCACTGATCATTTTTGGACTCAAGTAATACTTGAACTACCAGACAACCTTTTACCACACATTATTAATTATTAAAGTTAAATATTTCTAGAATTTCTGGTTGTATAAATATTTAACTTCATTTAAAATCTACTTTATTTATCTAGCTTTTAAAATTTGAGCCTTTTTTTCCCATGAACTCGGAATATAGTTATTTCTAAGATCACGCTATATAGGGGAAAAAAAAGATAAAGAAGTTATGAAGATTTATAGGGTTGTAACTGTTGGTCTTTAAGCTTAGTGTAGCTTAATTTTAAGTTTGGTGTAGCTTAAAGAGAGTGAATGGAAAATGGTGGAAAAAGAAATCGAGGGAAGTGACATTTTGAATTAGTGCACTTTGTCCCTCATTGGAAGAAGAAAAGAAAATCTATGTGTATATATAGAGAAGCTCTTCTTCTAGCTCTTAAAGAGTTGAGAAGAAGGCAAGCCTCGCGTCGTCGTCGTTGCTCGCTCGGCTCGGTTTCAGCTTCGGCTTCGGCTTCGGTCAAAGATTGATTGACCAATCTTCACACCTGTTCCAACAGCTATGGCTGTTCTGAAAGGTTGCAAAACCTTTTCAGAAACAGTACGAAATTGGCTATAAATATGCCTTGAATCCCAGAATCTTTACTTACTAAAATTTCTGATCTTCTTCTTCTTCTTCTGCACAAAAATATTCCAGTGTGTTTTACGACCATCAAGTGGTTCGCCGATCACCGGAGTTTTTGGTACCGATACGCTGGTGAATTAAATCGTTCTATCCTGGAAGGATATATTCCAAAACCTCAGGTACTTGAGGGGAATAATTTCCTTAAGGACACATTGTGTATTCAATGGGCTCGGTTTATTCTTGTATTATTTTATTTTTTTCAGAAGAGAAGCTGAGGACGCCTGGACTAGCGCGCCCGTGCTCAACACGCGCTAGTGGTCGCGCTAGTCAGGTTTCTTACTGTCCCAGATAAATCCTACTAGCGCGGCCGCGCTTGAGCCCGCGCTAGTGAGGTTTCTCACTGTTTCTGTATTTTCAGAAAATTTATTGTTTTATTTTACAGCAATACAGATTATTAACAATCTTAAGGAAATTTTTTTTTTCTGTATTCTGTTTGTGGAGATTAAAACCCGTGTGTTTTGTACTCCTTTTGAATTTTATTATTCTGATTTGAAGATATAAAACTTTATCAGAGTTTTGAAATTCAGAAAATGATTTGAAGAACAGAAAAACTTCATCGTTTTCTGTGAAACAGTATATAAAAACTTCGGTTTTTATTTATTATACATACTGTTTATTGTTGATTACAGTATTGTTTACTGTTCTGGTTTTTCCATTGATTGAACTCTTCTGTTGTTGACAGTCAGAAATGACAATTGATAATAGAAATTCTTCTGCGACTGTCGCGCCAACGACGATAGCCTCGTCAAGCCGGACTGCTGTTCCACTGGCAGAAAAACCGGGGATATTTTCTGGAGCCAACTTCAAAGGATGGCAGCAAAGGGTGTTCTTCTGGCTTACCACACTTGGTATACAGAAATTCACTAGTGAAGAACCTCCAGTGCCTGCTGTGGACATGCCGAACAACGAGAAGTTAATGATTGTTGAAGCATGGAAGCATGCAAATTTTCTTTGCAAAGACTATATCTTAAGCGCTTTAGAGGATGACTTGTACAATGTGTACAGTGTGATGAATACTACGAAAGAATTATGGGATGCACTTGAGAAGAAGTACAAGACGGAAGATGCATGCTTGAAGAAATTTATGGTTGCCAAGTTTCTAGACTGTAAAATGATAGACATCAAAACTGTGGGAACCCAAGTTCAGGAGATTCAACTTATTTTTCACGACCTTATTGCTGAAGGTATGGTCGTGAATGAAGCATTTCAAGTAGCTGCAATGATTGAAAATTTGCGTCCTTCATGGAGAGATTTCAAGAACTATCTTAAGCACAAGCGCAAAGAAATAAAGTTGGAAGATCTTGTGATTCGTGTCAATATTGAGGAAGACAACAAAACAGCCTAGAAGAAGTCTCGTGGAAATTCAACGATCATGGGAGCTAATATTGTTGAGGAGATTGATCCAAAAAGTAAGAAGAGGAAGAGATCTTCTGGACAGACTAAGGATCAGAACAAAAAGAAATTCAAGGGCAAATGCCACAACTGTGGAAGAGTTGGTCACAAATCCCCGGATTGTCGTCTCCCGAAAAAGGATAAGAAGAAGGGACATGCCGACATAGTGGAGAAGAATGATGACATTGATGATCTTTGTGCAATGCTTTCGGAATGCAACTTAGTTGGAAATTCTAATGAGTGGTGGATTGACTCCCGAGTCACTCAACATGTTAGTGATGTCAAAGAAGCATTTGCGACTTACTCTACTGCTGGTCCCGAAGAAGAGATTTCCATGGGAAATAATTCAACAACCAAGATTGAAGGTTATGGGAAGATTTTATTAAATATGACTTCTGGCAAGGTGTTAACGCTCAACAACGTTCTTCATGTTCCTACTATTAGGAAGAATTTAGTTTCTACTTCTTTACTTGTGAACAATGGATTCAAATGTGTATTTGTCTGTGATAAAGTTGTTGTGAGCAAGAATGAAATGTATGTTGGAAAAGGCTACCTCACGGAGGGCCTTTTCAAACTCAATGTAATGGTTGTTGATAGTATGAATAAAATTTCAGCTTCTTCTTATTTGTTGGAGTCAAATGATTTATGGCATATTCGTTTAGGACATGTCAATTATAAAACCTTGCGGAAGTTAATTAATTTAGAAGTATTGCCTAAATTCGAGTGTAATAAATCGAAATGTCAAATATGTGTTGAATCTAAGTTTGTAAAACATCCTTATAAGTCTGTTGAAAGGAATTCAAATCCTTTAGACTTAATTCATACTGACATTTGCGATATGAAGTCGACACCATCTCGAGGTGGGAAAAAGTATTTTATTACTTTTATTGACGATTGCACTCGATATTGTTATGTTTATTTGCTTAATAGTAAGGATGAAGCAATTGAAGCATTTAAGCAATACAAGAATGAAGTAGAGAATCAATTGAATAAAAAGATCAAAATGATTAGAAGTGATAGAGGTGGAGAATATGAATCTCCGTTTGCAGAAATATGTTCGGAATATGGAATTATCCATCAAACTACTGCACCTTACACACCTCAATCCAACGGAATTGCGGAAAGGAAAAATCGGACATTAAAGGAAATGATGAATTCTTTATTAATAAGTTCCGGATTACCGCAGAGTTTGTGGGGGGAAGCTATCCTTACAGCTAACCGAATACTCAACAGAGTACCCCACAGCAAAACGCAATCTATTCCATATGAAAAATGGAAAGGAAGAAAACCCAACTTGAAATATTTCAAAGTGTGGGGGTGTCTAGCAAAGGTACAAGTTCCTTTACCTAAAAGGGTTAAAATCGGACCAAAAATAGTAGATTGTGTTTTCATTGGATATGCTACAAATAGTAAAGCATGTCGGTTTTTGGTCCATAAATTCGATAATCCCGAGATTCATGTTAATACGGTAATAGAATCAGATAATGCTGAATTCTTTGAAAGCATTTATCCGTATACAACTGAATGCGAGTCGTTAAGTGAAAGACCTAAACGACCTCGGGAAGAACCAAAGGAAAATACTCCAAGTGTAGACGATCCAAGGCATAGTAAACGTCAAAGAACATCTACTTCCTTTGGATCAAATTTTATGACATTCATTCTTGAAAATAACCTCAAACTTTTAAAGCAACTATGTCATCTTCTGATTCGGCGTTTTGGAAAGAGGCAGTCAATAGTGAGATTCAATCAATTTTGGATAACCATACATGGAAATTGGTTGATCTTCCTCCTGGAAATAAGCCTTTAGGTTCGAAATGGATCTTTAAACGGAAAATGAAAGCTGATGGCACTATTGACAAATATAAGACAAGACTTGTTGTCAAAGGTTATAGACAAAAATAAGGCCTTGATTACTTTGACTCTTACTCACCAGTAACGAGGATAACATCTATTAGGATGCTAGTGGCATTAGCGGCCGTGTATGGTCTTGAAATCCATCAAATGGATGTTAAAACAACTTTCTTAAATGGAGAATTGGAGGAATAGATTTACATGGAACAACCTGCAGGTTTTGTGGTTCCTGGTAAAGAAAAGAAAGTGTGCAAACTTGTTAAGTCGCTTTATGGACTTAAACAATCACCCAAACAATGGCATGCCAAATTTGATCAAACAATGTTGGCAAGTGGGTTTAAAATCAACGAGTGCGACAAANTGGGTTTAAAATCAACGAGTGCCACAAATGTGTTTACATTAAAAACACTCCGGGTCATGAAGTCATTGTTTGTTTTTATGTTGATGACATGTTGATAATGAGTAAAAACATGTCAGATATAAATGCTACAAAATGCATGTTGGCTAGCAAATTCGATATGAAAGACTTAGGAGTTGTTGATGTGATCTTAGGAATCAAAATTCACAAGACTCCACAAGGTCTAGCATTATCACATTCTCACTACATTGAAAAGGTACTTGACAAGTTCAAGTATTTGGATTTCAAAATTGTCAAGACTCCAATTGACGTGAGTTATGCAATTCAAAAGAATGAAGGTGAAAGTGACTCACAACTGGACTATGCAAGAGTATTTGGAAAGTTTGATGTATATAATGAATTGTATGCGACCAGATATATTATGTGCTATTAGCAAACTGAGTCGATTTACAAGTAATCCCAATCAAATACATTGGATGGCAATGAAACAAGTTTTGGGGTATCTCAAACATACTCAAAATTATGCTTTGCATTATAACAAATATCCCTCCGTGATCGAGGGATATAGTGATGCAAATTGGATCACCGGATCATCTGAAGTTAAATCCACGAGTGGGTATGTTTTCACAATTAGGGGTGGAGCAGTGTCTTGAAAATCATCCAAACAAACGTGCATCGCCCGTTCTACAATGGAATTTGAATTCATAGCTTTAGATAAGGCCGGTGAAGAAGCTGAATGGCTCCGGAATTTATTGGAAGATATTTCATTTTGGCCCAAACCTTTTGCACCTATTTGTATGCATTGTGATAGTCAAACGGCAATAGGGAGGGCATGGAGCGTTATGTATAACGGAAAATCTCGTCATATACGACGGAGACATAATACCGTTAGACAACTACTCTCTAGTGGTGTTATCACAATTGACTACGTAAAGTCAAGAGATAACGTGTGGGATCCACTTACAAAAGGCCTATCTAGAGAGACAGTTGAAAGATCATCAAAGAGAATGGGGTTAAGGCCTAGGACAAGTCATCATGGCGGTAACTCTACCTAGCAGACTGGAGATCCTAAGAGCTAAGTTCAAAGAGATCAAATAAAGTCATGAATGACGGTTCAACATTTTCAAATAATTCAACCCATTCTCGTGATGAAGACAATGTTCAGAAATCAAGGTAAAGCATTAAGGCTTTTTTGATGAGTCAATAAAGCTTAAAGCTCTTTAATGATTTGCTAAGTCTGGAAGGATATGACCAGATAGTGTGTCTTTAGGATTACACGTTTAGAAATAACCTATGTGAGTGTGAAGTGTAAGCCGCTTCAAGGGGAATGAAAGTAAAGGTCCATTCTCTAAGCACTCATGAAACCAGGCGGTGTTCATGGCTGAAACGAACACAACCGTTATAACCATGGATGGTTAAGGATTGATTCTGTGACTTATGTTGTCTAGGTATACAACAAAGCTCGACGGGTCAAAGATATCAAATCTACCGATTGACCGAGTATATCCGATATAAGTTCACTACGAAAAGTTCAAAGGGAAACCTACTTATCCAGATGCAATTAATTCTTGCATGTAAAACACACACACGTCCGAGCATTCCTTTATTTTATAGCCACTCCCCATTCATGTGGGGGATTATTGGTATTTAAGCTTAGTGTAGCTTAATTTTAAGCTTGGTGTAGCT
The DNA here is from genome assembly GCA_005239505.1 of Nicotiana paniculata. Lineage (NCBI taxonomy): Eukaryota > Viridiplantae > Streptophyta > Magnoliopsida > Solanales > Solanaceae > Nicotiana > Nicotiana paniculata. The sequence continues at coordinate 15,484 of ML360814.1, forward strand.
TAAAGAGAGTGAATGAAAAATGGTGGAAAAAGAAATGGAGGAAAGTGGAATTTTGAATTAGTGCACTTTGTTCCTCATTGGAAGAAGGAAAAAAAATCTATGTGTATATATAGAGAAGCTCTTCTTCTAGCTCTTAAAGAGTTGAGAAGAAGGCAAGCCTCACGCCGTCGCTCGCTCGCTCGCTCGCTCGCTCGGCTAGGCTTTGGCTTCGGCTTCAGATTCGGATTTGGTCAAAGATTGATTGATTAATTTTTTTAGACAAAGGTCCGGTTCATTTTTCTTTCCCGAATTATTTTAAATCCGTTTTTAATTTTCGCACAATCTTCATACCTGTTCCAACATCTATGGCTGTTCTGAAAGGTTGCAAAACCTTTTAAGAAACAGTACGAAATTGGCTATAAATATGCCTTGAATCCCAGAATCTTTACTTATTAAATTTTCTGATCTTCTTCTTCTTCTTCTGCACAAAAATATTCCAGTGTGTTTTACGACCATCAAGTGGTTCGCCGATCACCGGAGTTTTTGGTACCGATACGCTGGTGAGTTANGTATCCTGGGAGGTTATATTCCAAAACCTCGGGTACTTGAGGGGAATAATTTCCTTAAGGACACACTGTGTATTTAGTAGGCTCGATTTATTCTTGTATTATTTTTTTTCCAGAAGAGAAGTTGAGGACGCTTGGACTAGCGCGCCCTCGCTCAGCACGTGCTAGTGGTCGCGCTAGTCAGGTTTCTTACTGTCCCAGATAAATCCCACTAGTGTGGCCGCGCTAGAGCTCGCGCTAGTGAAGTTTCTCACTGTTTCTGTATTTTCAGAAAATTTATTGTTTTATTTTATATCAATACAGAGTATTAACAGTAACTTGTAACGTTAGCATGCTTTGTCCAACATACAATATTATTATATGTGAATGCAGGTGGATGATGTTCCAGCTAAACCAGGTGCTGGTCACACACAGCTTTAGACAAGCAAATCGAGTGTCTCATGCTTTGGCAAAGGAAGCTTTCAAGGTACCCGGTCTAAATCAAGCTTTGAGATTTGCAATTTCACCTCATTTTGTGAAAACCCAATTCCTAAAAGACAAAGGTGGAACATACTTTACTAGGTTAATTACGGATAATATATGTGCTAAGTTGGCTGGAATTGAAACTTAAAATACATTAAGTGACATCACTACGGAATATAATATGAATATTGCATATTAGTATTAATAATATCAGCATTTCAATTTCTCAACCAAAAATAAAATAAAATGTAACAATAGCGAGAGAAGGTGAATTGATTAGTCTGGCAAAGGTACTAAGACATCAACTACCTCACGTGGAAAGGAAGAAATGAAGAACGAAGGAAGGACCAAAAAGTTTATGCTTCTATATTTTTCTGTTAAGTTTCTAAAAGTTAGGCTCCACTCATCGTTTGATAGGATCTTATATAAAATGATGAAATGGATCAGATGACAATCATTTTAATAGTTTCAATAAGTCACATTAATTGAAAAAACAATTTGGGGAACTTATGTGAAGCCAAAATGTTATACTTTTAGCATATTACCCGCCTTATATTTTGTTGGTCTAATAAGTTATTGTGCGATATTTGAGCTAAATAGTGTTGTTTTATTTGTAAGAACATCGGAAGGAATCGTCAAATGAATGTTGCACAAAAAGAGGACAAAAATACAAGAAAAGAGCATAAAAACATCAATTATCCAAACCGTGCTACAGACCAGGTTTCGCGAGGTCTATAGCCAGATTGACCGCGTTATGGACCAGGCTCCGCGAGGTATATAGCCAGGTTGACCGCTTCATAGTCCAAGCTTCACGAGGTCTATAGCCAGGTTGACCGTGCTACAGACCAGGCTTCGCGAGGTCTATAGCACGGTAATTAAAAGTCCGGGTTAAAAGATCCCAACCCGGATTTGGACTCAAGGACTTTAACCCTAGTCTATGAATACTCCCTAACCATGTCAATACCGGGAGAGAGACGATTTTATAGCATATTCGACCTAAGTGGAAGTTTTTAAGAGGGGATTTGACCTAAGGAGGCAAGAACACACTAGGAACAAGGCGGGGAATTCTTCTACGAGTTTTTCACTTCCTTCTTCCTATTTCTATTATTGGTTATTAATTCTAGTATTGTAGTTTTGCATACAAATATGAATAGATAATTTGTTATCTAGAGTTTTGATAGAACCTTTTGTAGGATAAATTCTTGTTATGTTTTTATATAATTGAGTCGTTGGATTTCTCTACTTGTTCAACTACGTGTTTATTGTTGTTGATTGAATGTCCATCAATTGACTGTGTCAATTTAGTATGTATTGCTTGGAAAAAGGTACATATTTAGGTATTTGTTGAACAACATCACCCATGACGTACGTGAGGAATCAATACGAAAGGTTTAAAGATGGAATCAGGAATAACGAAACCTTGGTGTGACGTTCGGAAGAATATGTCTAGTAAATTGTGGTAGTTTCTCGGAAGAGAACTATGACACCCGAAGTACTCACGATCGGTAGAGACACTTAGGCAAAATTATAAAAGGTATAACGGGAAGGATTCCGACAATTGGGGAAATCATAACTATAGACCTCCTTAGTTTTGTATCAATTTTTATCCTTGTTAGTTGATAATTTTACTGCTTTATAATAGTTGTTAGTTAATTAGTTAGAAATAAATATTATAATCTCTATAATTAGAAAATTGTTTGGACTTGCGTTTCTTAGCAATATTGAAAAACTGTAGCTAGACTTAGTTTTCTGTGGGATTCGACTCCGAACTTGTAAATTGGATTATATTTGCAACTACCACTTAGTTTTTTTTATAAGGAATAGTTGGGCGTGATCAAATTTTGATGCCGTTGCCGGGGAACTAACTGTGTAGCTGTAGGTGTACATATTTCTAGGTTGCAAGTTTGAACTTATATTTTTGTTTTCTTGTATTTGATTATTTTTTAAGAAATTTTATTTTTGACTTGTGAGACATGGAATCTTGGAATTATGAGAGTTTTGATGTTGGTAATTCTACTTTTGATCCTCCTTATGAATATTATGGAGAGAACCACCCATGACAAAATTATCAAAATATTCCGAGAACGAGTTATGTGCACTAATTCAATCTTATGTGTGGAATGTGTGTGATATGTGTGGTGGTCAAGATGATCACTTTCATGGTTGGGCTTATATGTCTTATCCTCCCCCAACCCCTTACTCTGATGGTTCTACATTTTCATGTGAAGTTAATAGGAACAAAGAACTTGGGGAAGCTGACCTGAAGGAGATCAAAGACAAGTTGAAGTGCCTTGTGGAACAGTATGATGAGAAACCAGTCCAGATACAAAGGTAAGAGGTAACTATTCACAACTTGGAGGCTCAAGAGAATAAACTAATTGAACCTTGTAAAGCTCAACAAGCTTACATTATGGATAGTAGCCAAGAAGAGCATGAATTGGCGGCAGAAATTGCCATTATAATGGAGGAGTTGAGAGTAGAATATGACCAAACCAACCAAATAGAATTTGATGATGTCGATGTTGAAGAAATGGTGCGGGAGTCAACTAAGCACCTTACAGATACAATTTTAATTGATTCTAGTTTGTGGCAAGAAAAGGAGGTTGATTACAAGTTGAATTTTAAGTTTGAGCGCATTAGTCCTCACTCTAATCATTTTTCGACATTGTGTTTGGAAGGAAGTATGGAAATTTATCTATATGAGCCAATGCAAGAGTCAACGGACAAGGTAGATAAGTGTTATATTCTGAAATTTTCAAGGCCGTCTAGGCAAAATGACACTCCTCGATTGAAAGCCAAAAAGTGCATAAAGAATCATTTAATTTTTGGCTCGCATCAATTTGTATCACCCCAAGAGCATGATCATAGAGCATAATCAAAACTTGTGATTCAATTCATAAGCTCGAGGTGGAGGCAAAAAGCGGTTCATATCGTGCCGCGATATTAAATCAAGCGCTTGCTGGGAGGCAAACTAACTTTACTTTTTTTATTGTATTATACTTGTACTGTCGATTTTTGATTTTTTAGGAGCATGGAAAGAAAATCCGTTAGAAGATGCAACAGCAAACCAGATGGTTGGAACTAAGTGTGAGGTACCCGCACGAAAGACCAGGCCTGGGAGAAGTCTGAGTACCTCATGAGCTGCTAGTGCTTCAGCCTTTGGTCTACCAAAGAGTTTCTTTTAACCTCTTATTAATATGGCGTGCATTAGGGACAATGCACAATTTTAAGTGTGGGGTGGGGAGATTGGTTGGGTGACTTTCTATGCTATTTTATTTGTGTTAGTTTAATTGAATAATACTTTTTTTTAATCGAAAAAGGTAAAAAAATTTGGACTCTTCCCGACGATGGATCTCCTAGACAGTTTTCTTGAGGGATCAAAGTCTAAACAAAAACCCAAAAATATGTCTTTTAGTTTCCTTTATATAGTAATAATCCCCCGTGGTTTTTCTTTGTGCCTCGGTTCTTTTCCATGGGATGTAGTTTGAACCGGGTAGTAGTTTTTCCTTTTATTTTATTTTTTATTTTTAAAGTAGATTAGAAATTAGGGAATAAATGGAGAAAGATGAGATTTCTAAGCGCCCTTGAATTGTTTTACAGTAGCATATTTAGGCTTTGGCATGCGTAGTATCTTCCCTATGTGCTAAAAGTGCTTATGATGCCTTGGTGATTTGGATAGCATGTTTTGTGACGTATATGTCTCATTTTCTTGACTTGTGTTCACTTTGTGCTTAATGCTTAGTATTTTGTGGCTCCGTGAATACTTGTAATTATTTGAGAATCGGAATAGAACTGTCTGTAGTGAGTCATGTGCCATATGTGGTGAGAAATTGTGTAGTCCATGTTTTTGTGATTGAGTCTAGAACTTGCCCCGTATGTGAGTTGAAGCAAAATTTTAGGTGATGCTCGGTTTGAGAAATAATTTTAGGCTTTCTTTGATCTTTTTGAGCTTATTGTTTACCATAAATAATTGTTGGTTGATTTCCCAATGCACACGCAAGTGTACGTGGTCGACAAGTAATATAGGAT